>JADBJO010000463.1:325000-397500 GCA_016801955.1 Conus betulinus | reverse complement strand
TACCCAGACAGCAAGCCAAGCTAGAATCAATCTTGGCATAAGCTAGGCACTGGCTAGGGACTAGCTGGATAACCAGCTGGGGACAGTCTAGAAGTGCTCATGGGCCCAACTTGGTTCTAGCTTGGCACCCTAGCTAGTTCTACATGGGCCCAACCTTGGTTCTAGCTTGGCACCCTAGCTAGTTCTACATGGGCCTAACCTCCTTGGTTCTAGCTTGGCACCTAGCTAGTTCTACAGTGGGCCTATCTTGGTTCTAGCTTGGCATCCTAGCTAGTAAATACTAAATAAATCTTAAATAAATGTTAGCGAACCGCCAAGAGAAACGTGGACAAACGAGACACAAGAAAACACACGATGCGTTTCGACCTCCTAGGTTTCTTCAGGCAAGACATAAACACTGTGCCTGTGCCGAACGAATTTGTCACTTAGCTTATATCTCTTCAGCGCAAGGTAGGTAGGCGTTGATTCAGCGCTGAAGAGATCTAAGCTAAGTGACAAATTCGTTCCTTTTCATTGTCCCTGCTTGTTTGTGTCTGCTTGAAGAAGACCTAAGAGGTCAAAACGCATCGTGTTTTGCCTTGTGACTCGTTTGTCCACGTTTCTCTTGGCGGTTCGCTAACATTTATTTAAGATTTGTTTGGATTTCCGCCTGCAGTTGTCTCACTTTGCAACTAGTAATGCTAGTTCTAGCACGGCTGACGCTGGCCTTCTATAGCTAGTACAATGATGGGCTGTATTGCCATTATCATCTACCTCATCCTTCTCCTTCACCCGTGTCGCCAGTGGGTGCCATTGTCTCCCAAAGTCACACATCTTCTCCAAGTCTCACAATTGAGACATCTGTAGGCAACTTCCAAAACACACACACCAGCAATGTGTTGAAGTAGGATGTGTGCAGTTGTCCCTTCCTGAACTTTGCTTAAACTTTCCCTGCATGACTGTTGACATCAATCCTATCTTTGTGTTTTTGATCACATGGCCTACATGTTTCAGTTTTCTTCTGTTGATCCCTGTGAACAGTTGGTGCTTAGCATTCAGTTCATTTAACATGCTGTGGTTTGTTCTTGTGTCTGTCCATTTGATTCTGGAAAGTCGTCCGTAGAACCTCTTTTCTGTTGCATTGATTATATTTTCTTCATCCTTTCACAGTATCCAGGCTTCACAGCCATTCTGTTTGTTGTCCACCATGAAATTCATACTCGCATGCACGCACACACGCACGCACGCATGTACGCACACACACACACACACACACACACACACACACACACACACACACACACACACACACACACACAACATCAGTTATTATGGGAGCAATTCAGGTAATTTTATTGAAAATTCTCTTAAATGCATTGAGTCACACAATTTCTGTGTTGGCCTCTGCCGGGTCGTCCACAACCACCACCACCACTGTTTTTGGCTACTTTTGCCACCTGGGACACAGTCCCTCCATGTGGCCAGCCAATCGCTCATGTACGTCTTCATCAGTAATGTTCGTTTCATGCCGCTCCATAATCAACATGACTTTCACATAATTCAGAGCTACATAAACAAAAAATGCCAACATGCAGCAGCAAAAGTACAAAATTCTCTTCATTCATTTCACCTTCTAAATCATCGTTATAAGAATCACAAAAACCTGAAAGTGTATCAGTATAAATGTCGTTTTCCCAGTTCTCAACTTCATTGATGCTAAGTTCTGTGGCGCTATCAGACTTATTACCACCAACAAGCCCATCAAGTCCATCATTTGTATCAGAAGCACTACTGTCTGTGTGATCAGTATGATTATTACGTCTAACAGGAGTGTTCAATTGAACATCACGACTGTCACTAACAGAGTCCGAACACAAAGGACTACGGAGAAGTGGCGGCTATCGATCTGAATCAAGTTCAACAGAATCACACACAAAAGACAATTTTTGCGCTTTGGCTTCGTTTTCGCCGAAAATCACAGCAGCCTGATCACAGACTTTCAAAGTCTCAGAAACAAATTTTTGTATACGTCTGTTTTTTCAACCAGTACGAAGACATGTTTTAAAAAAAGAAAAAGTACAACAGCTACCTTTTAAAAAAATGAGAAAAGGTCCAAAAAGCCCACTGTAAGTGACACACGTGTTCACAGCTGCTTTGCACCGGGCGAACAAAGAACGGCAAACGGCACGACTCCGGTCAATGAAAAGTGTCGACCACCACACAAAATTCCGGATCGGAAAATCTCATGTAAATACGAAAAAAAAAAGATATAAAACAATCAAAACATCTGCAACATTCTCGTGTTTTCTATCATTTCTGGTGATTATGCAGCTAGAATACTGTAGAATGTGAAACAAAAGAAAAACATAAAGAAAAAATGGAATTGAGATTTGCGCTAAATATCTAAAATATGTAGTGTACTTTATTTTAAGTTTTTAGTGCCTGAAAGAGGAATGCTTTGTAAGCTGATTTAAACGAGCTGATGTTTTTTTCTTCCTTCATGTAATTTGGTAAGGAGTTCCAAAGGGCCCTCTCCTGAATAGGCGAGGCTTGTTTTAAAAAGATCAATTCTGGGTTTTCTCTCATTACAATATTATTCGTGTATCTTGATTGATTTCGCGGAAATCGTGTTGTGGTTAGTGTACAAGGAGCAAATCCGTTCATTATTCGATACATTACAACGGCTTTGTTAAACTGTAGTTTATACGATAATGGAAGGATCTCCAGCGCTAAGTAGTCTTCAGTCGTCAAACTAGTAGGTTTTGAAAGTACTAATTTCAGAGAGCGTTTATAGATCCTGTTTAAATATCTTAATGCGTTTGCACTGGATTGATCATAGAGCGTTGACGCATAATCGATAGATGATGAAATAAATGCATGAAAGAATTTCTTTCGAGCTGTAACATCGAGGAAATTCTTAATTTTTGAAAGTTGAAATAACCCTTTGGGAAATACGTTTGCATAAAACTATCGATATGGGGTGACCAGGAAAGATTATTGTCGATAGTAACACCTAGAACTTTATGAGTATCAACTTCATGAATGACTGTACTACCTATGTGTATAGAAGGCAGACTGAAGGTTATTTTTTGCCGTTTTTTTTTTTTGTCGCGAAGTTTATTATCATGTATTTAGTTTTTTTGGTCGTTCAAAGACATGTGGTTCAGCTCAGTCCAATCAATTAAGTTATTAACATTGTTCTGCAGAGTCGTGGATAATTGCTTCAAATTAGAATGGCTCGAATGAATAGACGTATCATCTGCAAACATTTCACATACGCCTTCTGTAACGTATAAGGGAAGATCATTAATATAGAGAGAAAAAAAAGTAGGAGGACCAAGAACAGATCCTTGGGGAACACCAATTTTTGTGTGTCTGAAATTTGGATTGTTGGTTACCCAAGAAAACCTTGTGATGACGGTTGGAAAGAAAAGATGTAAGAAGAGAAAGAAAGAGTTTGGCCGGAAAGTCTATATAAGGCTAGCTTACGCAGCAGCAAATTATGGTCAATGACGTCGAACGCTTTTGCAAAGTCAACGAACAATACTCCCGTGAATTTGTTACCATTGATATTAACGAGCCAATCCTCGACGAGGTTAGTTAAAGCAGTGTGGCATGAATGGTTTTCTCTAAATCCTGATTGATTGGGATGAAGCAAATTGTCTCCGAAACATGTGACATTAGATGTTTATAGACATGTTTTTCCAAAGGTTTCGACAGGACCGATAATATTGAAATGGGTCTGTAATTTGATGGATTAGTTTCATCTCCAGATTTATAGATAGGAACAATTTTGGCTTGCTTAAGAATATAAGGAAAATAGCTTTTGTCAATGCAGAGATTGTACAAATAAGTTAAAGAGTCTGTGATGATAGGAGCACATGATTTAAGAATCTTACCATCTCTAAATTATCAAGGCCACGTGTGCTGTCTGCTTGAGATGTGTAAGATGAACGTAAACGTCAAACACCGTAATAGGGAGGAACGACAGCGTCCGATGTTATGTTATATGTTTAGAATAACAAAATTCTTTTAGTAACTCAAGATCATTTAAGGAGGACCTATCATTTGTTATGGTTGAGGAAGATATATTAGAAAAATGGTGATTTAAATCATCAGTTGAAAGCCCTTTAATAGAGGCAGACACATCTTATCGACTTTCTTTTTTGTGAGAATGTTAATAGCTTTCCAAATCGACTTAGAATTATTAGAACCTTCCGATACGAGATCTCGGAAGTATTTCTTTTCGCTGAACGTAACATTGCCGTAACTTTATTTCGTTGTTTTTTGAAGTCTTGAAAATGTTTTGCTTTTAACAGCATGTCTCTTTCACGGATCGCATCCTGGATGACATCAGTCAACCAAGGAGGCTTGGGGGAATGTTTTACTCTTTTAGTTATAAAGGGAGCATGCTTGTCATAGACATAAGTAAATGACTTGTGCCAGAATTGAAATGCTTCATCAGGATCAGTGAAACTGATACACGTTTGATAAAGATGACTGAGCTAAGTCGAAAAAAGAAAAAAAAAAAAACGCGTCTTTATTTATCAAAGTTAGCAAAAGACCTGTAGGTAATAACTTTGTGTCCAGGCTTGGGAATTTTTGTGCCTTTCCTGAACCAAGTAAGGCAAACAGGTAGGTGATCACTGCAGCCGCAATGTGGAGAACACACTTCAACAATGTTTTGTTGTGTGTGTTGCTGTAAATGTGATCAATCAGTGTTTCAGAAAGCGGAGTAATTCTAGTGGGCGGGCGTTTCAATTAATTGATTAAGTCCAAAATTCTCAACTGTTTGGATCCATCGATGATTGGGCTTTAAAAAGATCAATGTTAAAATCACCAAGAAGGATGATTTCATTGTCATTGAGTGTTACATCTTCAAGCATATCATTAAATCTGTTGTTGACCCATTCTATATGTTCGGAGGGGTTTCTGTAAATGAATCCAATGAATAATGGTTTATTTCTTTTTATATTGATTTCGACCCATATACATTCTACGTTGTGTTTTTCAAACGATATGATACGTTTATACGTAACAGACTGACTGATATATAGGATTAAACCAGTTTGTTTTGGTAGAGAATGGGATCAAGTCTCACGGTGTTAAACTGGAATAGATACATCTGCATCAGATATATTCTTTGATAAACGTGATTCAGCACAACAAAAATACGTGAAACTGTCGGCCTGAATTATATATAATGGAAGATAACTGATCTAATTTGTTGAGAACATGGTTGATATTTAAAAACCCTACTCGGAGGCCGTCCCTACATGGCCACGCATTCACCGTGGGCATTACGACTGAGTGGTGATCACAGCCAAACATACAGGTTGCAGCTTCAAGGACAACGAGTAGCTGGTTCAGCCAGCGTAAATGGCAACACGTGCAATGTATGGAACTAACCCGAGAATCTTAATAGGAATGCACGAAAAGGAAGACAGCAATGTAACGCAAAAAAAAAAAAAAAAAAAAAAAAAAAAAAGGCTAGCACAGTTGCAAGACACAATTAGACTCACAAAAGAAGAAGAAAACAAAAACAACAACAACAACAACAACAACAAACCTCAAATAAAATCAAATTACCAGACAGCAATCCCACTAATTACCACAAAGCAAGCAATCATGCATAAAGCACGTAAACAGATCAAGAAAATAAAGAATGATAAAGTATGCTATCAAATATTCTGAATATCTACAAATCTAAACCCACGTGTTTACGTATACACCGAGATCAAAATAGCCGCCTTCAAGTTACAGTTGCAAATGTAATGCTAATATTATGTCAACGAGTACGGCAAATCTGCAGCACAAAACTCACTGATGTTCTCACTCATACATATCCACACTTAAATACCAACATGTAAATATAGACGTATGTGTTCTGACATAAAGGGTTAGAGAGCCTGAATTATGCATGATTTTATCTTTGAATGTTCTGCTGAAGACTTAACATGTGAGAAGTCATCATCATGTTTTAATAAGTAAAGGTATTGATTAATTATTTTGAGGAGTAACCGCCCGTGTATTCAGTACTATGTTTGATTCTGGGGGTAAATAGGAAAGCACTGGGTTTTCTTTGACACAATGCGGGGAACTGGATCCCCCCTCCAGGTTGGGATAAACTGATCTCTCGTGAAGAGGGTGGGGGGATAATAAGAGGGGTGGTATGTCAGAGTGCTGGGTACGGGGATTGATCAAGGGAGGATAGTGGGCCATGGACTGCAGAGAGGGAGGAAAGGGTCCATGATCAGGACCACGACCGGAGCTGTGTTGTCGCTGAGTGAAGGGAATACTCTGTGTTGGTGCCCTGTACTCCGTACCACTGTACTGAGCAGGGGCTGGCCTGAAATTGTGTTGGCAGCCAGTATCATTATCAAAATGGGGGTCATAGGAATTACGGATACTGGGATTGTGTGCGTTGGTATTTCGGGGATCATAGTCACCTGATTCGACCCGAGTTGTAGACGCACCATAAACAGACTCTGCACTGCCATGATCAGGTCTATAGGCACCTGACGTTTGCCGGTCTGTACCCATGGTACGGCTATTCACGTTGCCACTCGGCTGCAGACCACTGGTTAAACCGTGTTCTGCTTCTTGGAAGTTTTCTCTGGGGCGGGAAGGTGTCTACGAGCCAGTTAATGAAAGTGCGTTTGATGTTGGCAGCCAGTTGAGCTGTCCCTTTTAAGCTAGGATGAATAACGTCCTGATACATAGCCAGCCTGGAGCACACAGACGTAGCCACAAAAGAATCAGTATTATCAATGAAAGTTATACCACTAGAGCTGCATGCAGTTTTGAGATTACGATTCGAAGGAAGGATGGAATTATTTAAGTTATGTCTGCCCTTGGCTGGTATAATCGAACTGAATGCGATCTTTGCAAAAGGGAAAACCTCACAACATGACCGAATCATTCTCTTCCATGTTCAGTAAGAACTTGTCCTGAGGGGCAGTTGTTGACCCCTACATGTACAATAGCGCTTTGATTTTGTTGTTTGGTGATTGCTGTGAAAGCCAGCGCTCTAAATCCGGTGCCGGAGTGCCCATGCCAGAGAGAGAGAGAGAGAGAGGTGAGAGAGAGAGAATGGGGGGGGGTGGTGGGGGGGGGGGGGGGGGGGGGGGGGGGGGGGGGGGGGGGGGGGGGGGGGGGGAGGGCTGTCAGGAGGAAGGGGAGGGGACATCTAACTACAAACAGTTTGTTGTTTTTCAGTGCATGAATTTAGTCGCCATTTTCACTCATCGTCGTCTTTATTTATGTGTGCTCGTGCTCGTGCTCTCTCTCTCTCTCTCTTTCTCTCTCTCTCCTCCCCGGCTGTCTCTTTATTTCTTTTCTGTTGATATTGCTTATTATTATTGCTGGGTGTGAGTCGATGAAAGTACATATTCTTTTTCTTTTTCTTTCTTTCTTTTTTTTTCTTCTGTAACGCCCCTATATCTTCTACTAACATCAACAGACAAAAGATGTCGTTGTGAATCTCTAATATCTGTTGCGATGGTGTGGAATGGTAGCAAGTGAGCGCCGGCAAAGACAGGCAGAAATCAAGGGACAACATCCAGCCAAAGAGAACGCAGAGGGAACGAAGTGGAGTGTTTTCCCTTTAATTTCTCGCCCAAAGCCCAAGAATCGCACGCACCTTCAGCCTTGATTGACTTGATAGGTGAGATTTACGTCCTGTTGGTCGGAGGCCCTTAAGAACAAGGTGCCCCAGACTGAAATCTGTGTTGTTCCTGGCGTTGCTGTCCCCAGCAGTGACTGGTCGCAGCTGTGTGGTGTTGGTCGTCTGCTCTCTGTGGCAGCCTCCTCCCCAGCCCTTGTACAATCCTTTCTCAGGGCCTCTGATAGGAATCCACATGATCCAGTTTTGGCCAGCACGGGTAGAACACCCGAACTGGTTGCCCGCCTCCCCCCCCCCCCCCCCCCCCCCCCCCCCAAATAATCTTCAATAATTCATCTCTTCACAAAGTGCACCAAGTCATTGTTGACCACCACACTGTTGACACTGTTGACGACGGCTGTGTTTGGACAACTCCTTATAGATGCTTGCCTATGACGTGGCAACTGTCGGCTGTTGATACAGCTCAGCTGTCTGCTTTATCCACGGACAGCTTGGTCTTGCTGAATACGGGAGCGATGTTTGTCCGTGTTACGATGGCGGAAAATGAAAGAGGATTCCGTGAGTTACTTCCCTTTCATAGCATTTGGACTTGTCCTGGTCGGGGCTTGTGTGTGTGTGTGTGTGTGTGTGTGTGTGTGTGTGTGTGTGTGTGTGAGTGTCAAGTCCAGTCAAAATTATCTTTTTTGAGGGTTAAAGAATAAGCTTTCCAGCTTTTTTACATTCTGCCCTCATAAACAAGTAGGAAAGTTATATATAACCACAAACTAAAAAAAATACCATTTCTATCATGCAAATACATAGCTCTCGTATGAAATATGAAACAATAATCAAACTGCTGTTGGAACTTCAAGTTCAAACACACACACACACACACACACACACACACACA
This sequence comes from Conus betulinus, assembly GCA_016801955.1. Classification (NCBI taxonomy): domain Eukaryota; kingdom Metazoa; phylum Mollusca; class Gastropoda; order Neogastropoda; family Conidae; genus Conus; species Conus betulinus. Next base: position 389,008 of record JADBJO010000463.1, on the reverse strand, counting down.
CACACACACACACACACACACACACACACACACACACACAAAGAGAACACAGAGGGAACGTTCTTTATTTTCGTTGTCTTGAGTGTTGTTTGTCTCGCCTGAAGAAGACCTGAAAGGTCGAAACGCGTCGTGTTTTGTCTTGTGATTCGTTTGTCCACGTTGTTCGGTGGAGTCATTATTAATGATAATAACCCGAAAAGAGAGAAATGAAGTTGGTGGGGGGGGGGGGGGGGGGGGAGGGAGTGCCCATACATGCATACATTAGATATGCCTGATACAAGAATAGGTAGGGTCAGTTTATGGTATACCATTATGATTTCATTTTCATTGTGATTTAAGAAGTGTATTGTTGTGTTTATGAAGTACATTGGTTACATCATAATTACACACACACACACACACACACACACACACACACACACACACACACACACACACACACACACACACACACAAAGGTAGGAAACGCCTCGGATGGCAATAGTGGACATATGTTTTGTACGCTGTTTGCTCAGTATCTATTTAGACATACTGCCTCAAAAGTGGAGTCATATACAAGAAAGCGAATTTCTTGTTTGAGATCATGTCTAGTCATGCCCCACAAACTCTCGAAAGTAAATTTGAGACAAATCGGATTCGCAATGTCAACAGGGTTAAGGTACCCCAACCCAACCAAGGACTGATCTATCCTTATATATTCTGGTGGTTGTCCACAAGATCAAAATACGTAGGCTACATCTACCTAAAATTTAACTGTGTAAATCTAGCTTAGCGTATTTTGGTGGTGTCCACAAGATCAAGATACATACTTTTACCAAGGTTTTATCTGTTTAAATCTAGCCTTATATATTCTAGTGGTTGTTTGGATACATACTTCTACCAAGGATTTATCTGTTTAAATCTAGCCTTATATATTCTAGTGGTTGTTTGTGGTGTAACTTGCTGAATTTATCATACATACAATTTGTTTCTCATTTGCTGTGCAAAAGTGAATTTCAGTTTCTGAATAGTATTGATTAATAATAACATTTTCTACCTGTTTCGTCCTCTGTTTTGTTTTCATTCGGCAAAATCTCTCTCTCTCTCTCTCTCTCTCTCTCTCTCTCTCTCTCTCTCTCTCTCTCTCTCTCTCTCTCCTCTCTCTCTCTCTCTCTCTCTCTCTCTCTCTCTCTCTCTCTCTCTCTCTCTCTCTCTCTCTCTCTCTCATAGTGTTAGTGTTAAGAAACTTCAGTTTATCTGCTTACCCTCATTCAAGTATTCGAATTCACCCGCCACCTTGGCGATGTGGTTAGTGTCATGAACTCCCGGCATGGAGGTCGTCGGTTCGATTCCGATCAGGACCATTTATTTTGGAGGGGGAGGGGGGGGGGGGGGGGTCTGTCCCGATCAGCACCTATCTAGAATTGAGTTTGCTATGGGCTCAGCTGGGAACACTGGGACCACACAGACGACTTTCATTCACCAACTGGGTGCGTCTCTGAGAATGTTGCTCAGATTTGCAGACTGGGCGTGTCTGTATCTCTTGGCGGGATTTCTTACGAAGTTAAAAGTAGGATACAGCCTTGTCCAGCAGTCTCAGACCAGAATGGAAATCCATAGCGTCATCTTCATCATCATCTTCATCCTCACCAATCAGCTTAACGGTCTCACAGTTCTGTATTCCGGAATGCCATGCTCTCATGGTGACTTCATAATTATTGATTTCCTCTCTACGTCTATCAGAGCCCTTGGTGAGGTTCTGTCGGGGTCACCGACTGGTATTAGCAAAGATCTAGTAGCAAAGTGACGACGACTGCAGGCGGAAATCTAAACAAATCTTAAATAAATGTCAGCGAACCGCCCAGAGAAACGTGGACAAACTAGTCAGAAGACAAAACACAGCGCGTTTCGACCTCTTAGGTCTTCTTCAGGTGAGACAAAAACGAATAAAATAACGAAAATTCACTTAGCTTTGATCGTTTCAGATCGCTTCAGTTAAGTGAATTTTCGTCATTTTATTCATTTTTGTCTCACCTGAAGAAGACCTAAGAGGTCGAAACGCGTTGTGTTTTGTCTTGTGACTCGTTTGTTCGCTGACATTTATTTAAGATTTGGTATTAGCCAAGTCATGGGAGCTGTCGTTGGATGGACATGGCGGGGCCCTCGTGAGGAAGAGCTCACCATCATGCCGCCTCCACACCTAAGCAATTATGGTCGTCTCTAGGGGGCTTAGTGGAGGGTTTTCTGTGTATATTGAGTCAGAATAGGCACCGCTGGATACCACCCAAGTGGCTCAGCTGTCGCGGCAGTGCAGTGACTTCACTGGTGGGTTGCCTCGTGACGACCTGACGGTCATTGACTGCTAGGGCCCTGTGTAGTGGACGTGCCGGGGCTGTGAGTGTGGACAGGAAGCTAGAATGAGCGGCGTAGGTACAGTGCCACTTACAAGGACACAAAAGATTAGATAGATTTTTTAAAAAAATCGTATTCGTAACCTACTACAAAAGATTAGATTACAAAAAAAATCGTATTCGTAACTGCTCTCTCTCTCTCTCTCTCTCTCTCTCTCTCTCTCTCTCTCTCTCTCTCTCTCTCTCTCTCTCTCTCTCTCTCTGTGCGTGCGTGCGTGTATGTTTGTGTTCCAAATTCTGTACGTACTTTGTCATATTCATTTTCTGTCTGTTCTTATGCTTGCTAATGTTGTATATGCTGTAGTACATTTCCATTTGCTCCCCCCCCCCCCCCCCCCCCCCCCCCCCCCCCCACTTCATTATTATTATTTTTATTTTTTTTTTTTGTTTATTATTATTGTTATTTTTCATTTCTCTTTCTATTTTCATATGATGTTCCACTATGATTGCATGACCGCTTTGTTTGCTTGTTTGCTTTTTTACATTATTTCATTTCACTGCATGTTGTAGTTCCTTCTCAGGGCGAGGACTGGATGTAAAAAAAGCGCGTAAGTGCCTATTATCCTCGTAAATAAAGAATTTTCTTCTCTCTCTCTCTCTCTCTCTCTCTCTCTCTCTCTCTCTCTCTCTCTCTCTCTCTCTCTCTCTCTCTTTTTTTTTTTTTTTTTTACATTAATTGATTTCACTGCATGTTGTAGTCCCTACTCAGGGCGAGGACTGGATGTAAAAAAGCACGTTAGTGCTTATCTATTATCCTCGTAAATAAAGAATTTTGTCTTGTCTTGTCTTGTCTTGTCTCTCTCTCTCTCTCTCTCTCTCTCTCTCTCTCTCTCTCTCTCTCTCTTCACGCCATCTATTTCCTCAAAATTGTGTTCGCTGGTTGTATATTGAAACACCTCACAGAGATGCCGTATTATTAAATGTCGCGCTAACGTCATCCAGAGAAAAGGTCACGAACGTGAGTCACGGAAAGTAGGTCGACACATCGAGGATGACGTCGTGCAAGCAAACCAATACACCCCCTGAGCTATCGTGAACAGTCTAATAATATTAACCCGGAAATATTCAACCGGTTACTACGCATGCGTGTCATCGAAGAATAAAGATGCAGAAGGATGAATGATGCTGAATATTTTTGTGAGGATTTGTCATCTTACTGTATTTTGGCTACGTCTTCCTGTCGGGCTTTCTGAAGGAAGGTGTATTAAAGCCACCAGCCATAACATTTTACTCAGCTGGTAGTCCCATATACGCCTTAAAAAATGGTGATTCTTCAATTACAGAACTTCGTCTTTTGCCTTCTGCTGTGGATTACAGGTTTGATGTTTCTATTTTCAGAGAGTGCCCTTTGTTTAAATGGGATCAACAAAGTGTTTGTTTATTATTTTTAAGACAAGGCTGTCATAAATATCAATAGCAAATTGTACAGGACTGTCTAGAAATAATCTTTGTGGCAAATGAAGTTTAAACTGGATCGTTTCCCCCATCGTAAAGAAAAGAAACTAACATGATCATGAAGTTAATCACTGAGTAGATAGTGATACTAATCAGTAGGATTGAAGTTTTTTCCCCCCATGTTTTCTTTACAAAATGAGGAAGGTTTCGTGTGTGACATATCATCATGACTGTTTCCGTGCATTTTCTTCTGCTTTGTCTCCTTTTTTAGGAAGACAAGTAAATTGATATGAAATTGTGCAAGAGGTAACTGAATTTGAAAGAAAAAAAAGTATAGGTGCCATTAAGTTGAACATACTTACATGAAATTCATTATTAGTTATTAAAGTTGGAGTAGAATATACCTAGATACATGTTGTTTTTCAGGAATTATGTACAATTTACATCCTTATTCAATGTACAGGATACAGAGCTACAACAGATCTTAGTCAGAATCACCAGTTAAGTAACAGTGTTGATTAGTAGTAGTACTTACTGATTTTTTTTTTGCTCTCCAAGTTTCAGTTTCAGTTTCACAGTCAGAATTTGGCCCTTCCCACTTTTAAGCACAAGAAGGAACCTGATTTATACTACATCACCTTTGTGAAATATGTTGCTATGGAACTGGAACCATGATGTTTCTCTTTTTTTTGTTTGTTTGTTTGTTTTTTTTTGGTTTGTTTGCTTGTTTATTTATTTTGTTGTTGTTGTTGTTTAAATGGGACGGAACTGTGGAAAAGTGTGGGACAAACTTACATCCGTACCTCAGAACTCTGATAAGCACATCACAAAAGCTATCAAATATTTCTTTATATACCTCTGATCTTAAACAATCAATGATTAATATCAGGCACCATGAAGCTGCTCTGATTTGACTGTTCACTTTGTGGATAATTCTATATAGGTGATCAAAATGTATGTGTGTGTATCATTGTGTGTGTGTGTGTCTGTGTGTCTGTGTGTGTGTCTGTGTCTGTGTAAGTGCTTGCATCCATGTCTGTTATGTGTGAATGTGTGTGTGTGTGTATGTGTGTGTGTGTATGTCTGTGTTATGTGTGAATGCATGTGTGTGTGTGTGTGTGTGTGTGTGTGTGTGTGTGTGTGTATGTGTGTGAATGCATGCATGTGTAAGAGTGTGTGTGTGGTGTGTGTGTGTGTGTGTGTGTGTGTGTGTGTGTTATCAGACTGTATCCTGGATTTCTGTGCTGTTTATCTACAGAGCATGCACAGTTATCAGACTATAAACTGGATTTCGGTGCTGTTATATCTACAAAGCAAGCACTTATCAGACTATATCCTGGATTATCTGCTTTTTATCTATAGAGCACACATAGTTACACTACAGACTATAGCCTGGATTTCTTTGCTGTTTATCTACAGAGCAAGCACAGTTATCAGATTATATCCTGGATTTGTTTTCTGTTTTTTGCTGTTTATCTACAGAGCAAGCACATTTATCAGATTATATCCTGGATTTCTTTGCTGTTTACTTAAGAGAAAGCACAGTTATCAGATTATATATCCGGGATTTTATTGTTGTTTAACTACAGAGCAAGCACAGTTATCAGATTATATCCTGGATTTCTCTGTTGTTTATCTACAGAGCAAGCACATTTATCAGATTATATCCTGGATTTCTTTGCTGTTTATCTACAGAGCAAGCACAGTTATCAGATTATATCCAGGATTTTATTGTTGTTTAACTACAGAGCAAGCACAGCTTATCAGATTAAATCTTGGATTTCTCTGTTGTTTGTCTACAGAGCAAGCATAGTTATCAGATTATATCTTGGATTTCTCTGTTTTTTTATCTACAGAACAAGCACAGTTATCAGATTATATCCTGGATTTCCAGCCTCTACGATATGACTCATTAGATCTGCACCATCAACATGAAAGAGTGCGTCGGTCAGTGGACCCTCATTTGCAGCTGCAGTTTGATGCATATGGAAGGTAAGCATCTTTATTCTTTTTTTCTTTCGCTTATAATAAGAATTGATGATATGCTGCACCTGCTATACTATGTACTGGGAGAAAGGTCAATAAATTTGAAGTCGTTAAACAAGCATTTTGTTGAAAATGGCATAAATATCCAGATGAGAGCTGTCCTCGTCACAGTGAACTATGACAGAATGTATTTATAAAGACTTCTCACCATCAGAACAACAACAGTAACAATAGACAACTGCCGATCACAACCGTGACACCCAAAGATTGGAAACAAAAAGTAAACAAATAAAGTTATTTTGAAATCATATATATATAGGATTGATTTGTTTCGAACTGTGTTTAAAGCATAAACTAAAAGCACTTTGTGACTTCACACAGGTCTGCAACCAGATCTCATGCTTTCAGCTAAGAGGCAGTCATATGTTTGATGTTGAACTCGACCCTCCCCCCCTCCCCCTTTATGTGATTCTGTCTGGGAGAAATTAGTGGGTCAGGATAGAGGTCTTAGAGAACCTGTGGCAGCCTTATCAATCAGTGTTTTCAGTGTCATTGCAGTGACTTGAGATCATTTTGCTCTCATCTAGTTTTCATTCATTTCAGTGAATCAAGAACTTCATCTTGAAGGCCGAGTGTTTCACTGTGAAACGGTTTGCAATCACATAGATCAGTCTCATTCCAAAAATAGATGGAATGTTCTGTTGAGGGAAAGTTTTGCATAGTAAAACCTTAGTGACTTGGTGTATTCATCATGTGGAATATTTTGTTGTGGATTTTTTTTTTTTTTTTTTTTAATCTTCTCTAAGTGATGGTTGATCTTTATGAGATGGAATATTCTGGACTGGAGGAATTTTTGTCTTCTCATTATGACTTAGGATCCACATGAGGTGAAATATTTTGCTGTGGAAAAGATTTGTTTTAACTCAGTGGCATAGACCACATCAGGCGCGAATGTTCGGTGGAGCTGAGTGATATAGAGAGATGGGTTGTCAGGGACCTATCAGACCTGTTAGTGTTAGCACATAGATGCATGAATCTTACCTTCATTGTACTTGTAGCCCAGGTAAAAGTAGATGAAGAAGAATGTTAGTTAGGAACAGTTTAGTATTGAATTGTGCTGTTCAGAAATAAGTTTTTAACACTTAATGTTTTTTCTGTTGTTGATATATTGAAGGGATGATGATAGGGTTAAGAAGTATTCACATAAGACACAAATTTTTTTTTTTATGTTGGTACAAAATTGCAACTCATTTTGAAAAAGGTATGGAAAATTAAATGAAGATTTCCAAACAAGGGTTTGTCTTTTTTTTTTTCAGTTTCAACTATATATATATATAAGTTTAAAAATATGATTAAAAAAGGAGATTAAAAAACCAACAGACGAGATGAGAGCAAAGAGCTCGAAACAAGTTTGTTGGTTTTTTTTTAATCTCCTTTTTAATCATATTTTTAAACTTATGTCGCTCCCTTTCCAGTTGAGCGTTTTTAGAGTTCTTGCTGGCTCTCTACTTTTATTTGTGATATATATATATGTTACCATCTAAAAGACAAATCATTAAACAAAATTTCCACATCCTATATTCCAATCCAAAAAACAGGACCATTTTCCCTGAAGAAATGCTCATTGGTGCTGATAGGAGAAGATGCAACTTGGCAGAAATGTACAAACCTACAGTACCACGTCGACATCCTCTCCATGGACCCATGAACAGAACTGGGTTTTTTGTATGCTGCGCCCCACCGATGTGACCTTTGTGCACATTCCAGTGACCTGATTGGGCTAAGAAGCCATGGGGATGGACGCTACTGGCCCATTAGACAGCACCTCACCTGTTCGACAAAAAATACCATCTATGTCATCAGATGTCAGAACCACCCAGACTCATGGTATGTTGGGTCCACCAAGGACCTCAAAAGAAGGTGGGCCAATCATAAATCAGACTGCAACAAGAAAATGGCCCAACGATGTGGGGTTGCCAGACACCTCGCCCAGACTGAGCACCCTGAAGATAAGGCTCTGCCCTTTCTTTCCATCCATCCCATCGAACAAGTTGCATCTGAAGACAAACTCCTAGACAGGGAGACTTACTGGCAGGCCCATTTGGGGACTGTCTTTAAGGGTCTCAACTCCCGTACAGAACTCAACAGCATGCACAGAATGAGAAACAGGGTTCTGTATTTGAATGGTACAGTGAAAGGTGGACTCTATAGAGTGCAGTGGAAGGTGGAGTATTCAGGGTGCAGTGGAAGGTGGACTCTTCGGGGTGCAGTGAAAAGGTAGACTCTGCAGTATGGAGTGAAGGGTGGACTCCACAATGTGCAGTGGAAGGTGGATTATTCAGGGTGTATTGAATGGTGGACTCTGCAGGGTACAGTGGAGGTTGGACTCTGCAGGGTGTTGTGAAGGTGGACTCTGCAAGATGTAGTGGGGGATGGGTACAGGGTGTGGTGGAAGGTGAATCTACAGGAAAAAAAGAAAATGTGACGTCATTTTTATATTGATGTAGTCTACTATGACGTCAATAGTATTAATGTCATCGCTGCTAAGAGACGCAAGTAGCATCGGTTCCTGAAGAAGCCTTTTGGCGAAAGCTTGGACAAAAAAATAAACTCTGTGGGCGGTGTTGACAGCTTATTGTTTATCAATATATATATATATATATATATATATATTTTTTTTTTTAAATTATTGGAATAGGGTCTTTCAAGAACCAGAAGTTTTCTTGAAACAAATAATTTCACTGGCAGAAATGAACATACTTTAAGTAAATCTAGTAAAAATGGGATTTGTTTTTGAAAATTAGATGACTTATCTGTTGTTACCAAGTGCACACAAGTGAATAGAGATAAGGGGTTGACAGTTATGACTTCAGATAACAGCAGAGTTATATATAATAGTTTCTGATAAATACAGATTCATTCTGAAATTGGACTGACAGATAATTGTTAAATATGTTAATTTATGTTATTAGTTACATGGTGTTTACCCACTATTTATACATTAATTTTGATTAATCTTTGAATGTTTCTATGTTGTGAGATTTTATGAATCATTTTATTATGAAGATTAGCAGTTCTCAAAAAGTTAATGTGAGTGCTTATTGTTTAGTTGCTTATTGTGTTTGCTGTGCAGGAGGTTTCAGCTGAAGTTGAAAAGGGACACCTCTGTGTTTGCTGCTGATCACATGATGAAAGAAAGTGATGGGTCGTTGTCGCCAGTAGATACCTCTTTTATTTATTCAGGTCATTTAAAAGGTAAGCATTTTTTTTTTTTCACTTGATCTGACTTTAACATGGTAGACACTAAGACAGTATTCTTCATTTCAGATCAGTTTTCAAGTTTCAGCACTTGGCTTGGATTTGGGTTTGCAGTCCTAGCATTTTTACCTGCATGTAGTTCTGTTAACTGGCTGGCAGCCCTGATGTAGCTCCCAGGTCATCTGGACTTCACCTGTGACTTGACTGTCATGTTGCTCCTCTCTCTCTGTCTTGATATTACAGATGACCTTGCTTCTTCTTTTGGATGATATTTACTGCATGTTTCTAAGAAGATAATGATGATACAGTTTGGAATCTGGTTTTCTGTGATGTGGAAAGTCAAAGATTAAGGAAAAGCTGATGTTGGTTATGTGTGTATGATTCTTGCTGTTGCATCTTAGATGGGGGGGGGGGGGGGGGGGGGGGGGGGGGGGGGGGGGGGGGGGGGGGGGGGGGGGTGACCTCACAGGGTGGAAGTCTGATATACACTTTCGCTTTTCTACTATTTTGCTCCCTCTCTCCCTCGCTGTCTCTTCCCTCCCGTCTATTTCTCCTCGACGTTCTTCCTTCTCTTTCCTAACTCACTCTGTTAGCATTCATGTGTATCTGTCTGTTTGCCTTCCTCTCCACTCTCTCTTTATGAGTTTCTCCCTCCCTCTCTCTTTCTCTCTCTGTCTGTCTGAAAGTCTTTCTCTCTCTCTCTCTCTCCCCCCTCTCTTTTTCCCCCCCCCCCCCCCCCCCCCCATCCCCATTCCATCCATCTGATTTCCTCCTTCACTCCCTCTATTGCTGTCTTGTCTTTCAGTCTGTCTGCCTGTTTCCCTCTCTCTCTCTCTCTCTCTCTCTCTCTCTCTCTCTCTCTCTCTCTCTCTCTCTCTCTCTCTTCTCTCTCAGACCACTTTATGTTTTGTCATGTTATCATAAAGAAAATCTGAGAAATAATTATTTGTGGACCTGTACTGTTTCAGATGTTCCTGACAGTTTTGCCCATATAGCCTTAATCAATGGGACTGCCAGGGGTTATGTACATGTTCCTGGCCATACAACATACCATATAGAGCCAGCCACCATGTATTTTAAAAATCCTGAGTTCCATACTGTTATATATCCGGAGTCTCACATGAACTTAGACCCCGTACAGGTAAATAGTATGTGTGCTCATTTATGCATGTGTTGATGTATATGAGCATGTGCGCTCGTGTGTGTGTGTGTGTGTGTGTGTGTGTGTGTGTGTGTGTTAAGTGTTAAGATTTGTGTTTGTAATGTGTGTGTGTAGTTTAGATGTGTGTGTAAGTAATGTGTGTGTGTGTGTGTGATGTGTGTGTGTGTGTGTGTGTGTGTGTGATACTTCTGTGTAGAATAATTCTGATGCATGTAACAAAAACTGTGTGTGTATGTGCGTTATTTCTGTAGAGAATGATTTTGTGAGTTGTTCAATGTCGTAATGTGTTCCCACTAACACGCCAGTTGATTTGTGGACAGACATCGTCGCAGTGCAGATCAAGTAGGAATGTGTGGCAATGACTTGGCAGCAGAGTGGATGAAGCAGCAGTCAGAATCGGCCATTGACAGAGAGCCATCACACAGAGCCCGGCGGGTAAGTCCTTCATCTAGCCCTGCCTTTTAGTCTCATTTCCATAGTATCATCTTCATCACTCCATCATATTCAGCAGCATTGTGAGAGAATCGGCTAAAATGCACAATTTACATATTTTCTCACCCAGCAAAGTGAGGATCAGAGGAGCAAACCCCCTGAATACTTTGGTGCATCGTACTGATGAAGGGGGCAGAGCCAGCCAGGTGGAAACATTACTGAGTTAGGAGCCTGTACATAGTCAGTGAAGCCGCTCATTGCTTTGAAGGTCAGGGGATGAATGGGAGGGAGAAACAGTGTGGCAGTATAATACTGGCTGACAGGCTTTTAGCAGCAGCAGAAGGAGAATGCTGCATAAGAGAAGGTTGGAGAAGGTACATGTTATTATGCTCTAAAACTTTCCTGAGACAAAAGTCTGTCAGTCGTTATGCAGTGCTGGAGCCTTTATTTTGTTTTACTGGTACAAGGCAAAAATTAAAGGTAAAAACACTGTCTACGCCAGTCTTGCAGAACCTGACTTATTTTGTTCTGCCTATGACAGTATACTTCAGAGAGAGAATCGGCTCACAACAAATACTCATCAGAGAGCAACAGAGAAGGCAGGAGATGGGACAGACAGCGACGCTCCACCATCGGTGAGAAAAACACCTGCTACCTGTACCTGCGGGCAGACCCCATCCTCTGGGAGCATGTCAAGACCAAGAAATACAACACCATCTTGGTGAGTTGAAGGTGTAAAATTAGAACACTGCTCTCTGGGAATTAAAGACCAAGAAGCACAACACTGAGGACAGGAAGGTATGAAAAATTCCTGCAGTCATGGACGCTCAGATCAGGAAATGTTACATCATTTTAGTGAGTAGCCGGTCTAAAAATAAAGAATGGTGGTTAGAATTAAACATCCAGAAGTGCAGTGTTATTTTGGTGAGTAGAATGTGTGAAAATAGAACTCAGTACAGGGAATAAAAGACAACAAAAAAAAACACCCTTGATGAGTAGAAAGTCTAAAATAGAACACAGTCCATTGGGAAATTAAAAGTTAAGAAATACATGATCTTGGTTAGTAGGTAAATGAATACGATATAGTCATGGGGAATTAAACCTTGACCAGGAAGTATAACACTTGGCGAGTTGAAGGTTTGAAAAAAACAGAACACAGTTCTCTGGGAATTTTAGACCAAAGAACTTGATCTGGATAAGTTGAAGGTCTAAAAAAAAAAGACCTGCAGCTGTGGAAATTCAAGGTCACAAAATGTTAAATCAATTTGGTGAGTAGCAGGCCTACAGAAAAAATGGTCATTGGATTTCAAAGTTAAGAAATGCAATGTTGTTTCTGGTGAGTAGAAGGTGTGAAAATAGAACACAGCACAGGGAATAAAAGACAACAACAAAAACACCGTTGATGAGTAGAATTTCTAAAATAGTACACAGTCCATTGGGAAATTAAAGATTAAGAGATACATGATGTTGATGAGTAGGTAAATGAATTCAGTATGGTCATGGGAATTAAAACTTGACAAGGAAATACAGCAGATTTGGTGAGTTAAAAATCTGGAAATGGAGCACAGTTTTGGGTAAAACGATGAAGAAATATAACACCGGATTTTTTTTCTTGTATATATTTACTTGTGTTGGTACTATTTTTCACCTCGCCAAGATCATGGAAGTATTCCGAGGTGACTGTTCTGTGATGTGCAGAGCGACACAAGAACTCAGGAGGAGATCCTGGCGTTCTTTGCTAGCCATGTGAGTGCTGTGAAGAACATCTACTCCAAGACAGAGTTCCACACCTACGACCGCAGCCTGAAGTATATTGGGGTGGACTTCGTCGTCCAGAGAACCAGTGTAAGTCACAGTCATTTCTTACCTGTGCCAAAGAGGCTACTGTTTCCACCAGCATATGTGAGTTCATCTGCCTGTCAACCCAATTAGATCTGAATCCATGAAGAAATGTAATGGATTAATCTTTTGGTCCCTCCATCTTTTTAAGTACTGATAAAAAAATGATGTAGTAGTTTTTATGTAATCTTGCTTACAGACAGATGAACAGACAAACTGTGATGTAGATTTTTGTTGTTTGTTTTTTTTTTTTTCTGTTTTATTTAATCTTTGGTTTTCTTTTTGTTTTACCGTGGACAAAAAATAAGTTGACAGACAGAAATGAAGTTGATGTGTTACTGAACTAAAACTTTTTTTAGATGCCCAGTTTGCATGACGTTTAATTTTCTCTCCCTTCTGTCATCATAGATCATGACCTTGGAAAATCAGAAGTGCAGGACCAACCAGGCCACCAGCTACTGCAACCGCAACATAGATGTCACCAACTTCCTTAACTTGAACTCACTGACCAGCACGATGAGTTCTGCTTGGCCTATGTCTTCACCTTCCGCGACTTCACCAAGGGCACACTGGGGCTGGCGTGGGTCGGATCAGACTCCAGTGAGGAATTTGTGTTGTGCACTATTTCAGTGGGTTTATAGGGAAGGGGTTGTTGGGATACATGTGTGTGCAGTCATGCATTTGTGTTTGTTTACATCAGTCGTGTGTGTGTATGTTCTCTTGGTGGGAATGCCTATATGTTTTCCATCATAAAGAGCAATCCACTTTCTGGAAATTCTGTGCCTATTATTTCCCCTTTTCTGTTGCTTCCTTTCATTACCATTACAGGATTTCACTTTTCTGGACAGTGAAAGCCCTGAAAAGGCCATGTATGATTGCCAAGACTAACACTGAAACTGAAAACCTGTGTACTTGTATATATATGTCTGTGTACATCAGTATGTTCTGCACGTGTTTGGCCCTGCATGTGTATGTGTCAGTGGAACCCTCAGTTTGTAAACCCTGTTTCAGTTTGTGTCAAAATGTTTTGAGAATGTATGATAAACCTGAACGCATCACGTACAAACTGACTGACTTGTTAATTGCAAATACACATTCAGCATCTAGGGATGATTTGTGTTTTGCCCATTGTTAAAATTATTTGTGGCATGTAGCAAAAAATTAATTATTAAACTAAATGTCCTTTTTAATGCCACGGTTACAGGGCTTCCCCCCTTTCCTGGGAGTTATGAATTAAATGTCAAATAAAAAGCATGAAAACATTTTCAGTAAAAAAAATTCAGGGTGGGGGTGAGGGAAGGAAAAGAAGTATCTGTGGAATCTCCAGAACTCTGGCTGTGATTTCTGTATTACTTTTGATAGCAGACGACACAGAAGTGTTGAAATCTTATGTCTTTGCAAGAGTGGGCTTTCACAATTTGGCTACCTGACTGACTGTGAAAAATGAAAGAGTTGACAAAAGTTGTAGGAACAAATGTTGTGAGTGGACCGAAAAGTAGATAGTACACCATTCGACACACTGATTTGTGTGAGATTATACCATTTTAAAGTCAGGTTTCTACTGGGGAGGTGTAGCATGCTCACAGCACCCCCATAGAACTTCAGCCATTTTTGCTCTTCTTCAGTGGAAGCCCATAGAACTGGTAGAATGTCATGAAAAAGACAATCCATCGGATGTAGCAGCTAGTGATGTGTGTAACTGTGGGTGATCAGGGGCAGCTGGAGGGGTATGTGAACGCCACAAGGATTATCCAGAGGGAGGCTCAAGGGTCAGCAAGAGCCTCAACACTGGCATCGTCACCGTCATCAACTACGGCAAGGCTGTGCCTGCCCGCGTTTCCCAGCTGACTTTCGCCCATGAGATAGGTCACAATTTTGGATCGCCTGTGAGTTTGTGGATGTGTGTGAATGTTTAAAGTGTGTCTGCAGAAATTGATACAGATGTGCGTGTGTGTGTGTGTGTGTGTGTGTGTGTGTGTGTGTGTGTGTGTGTGTGTGTACTTGCTTTTGCTCATGGGTGTTTGTCTTTTTCTTTCTCCCCTGTCTCCCCAGTCTGGTCGGTCTCGCTCTCTCTCTCTCTCTCTCTCTCTCTCTCTCTCTCTCTCTCTCTCTCTCTCTTCTCTCTCTTTCTCTCTCTCACTCACTCTTTCTCTGTCTGTTAGTGTGTGTCTAATTCTGGTTGATAGATAGTTTGGTTGCTAAAGTTAGTAATTTTTGTGAGCACATGCGTATAAGTGCAGGTATTTTTTTTCTGTTTGTTTTGACTGTCTCTCAGTTACAGAAGATTAGACATAAAGAATTATTTTGTATATGTCACTTTGATCTATGTGATATGTGAGGACATGGGTACAAAAATCTTTGAATGACAGAAAGACTGGTAAAGGGATATGAAATCAAGGACAAGTCTTCCTCAGAGCCAAATTAATAAGTATTTCAGCTTCTTACAGCACTGTCCCTGACAAGGGGTGCTGTCCCATGATCCCTCCAAGTGGCATTGACCCCAGAACCCTAGATACGTTTTCAGTAAAAGTGGTTTCCCTCTATGGCTAAGTAGGTGGGTGTTTTAGATCTGTGACATAGGTAGGCATCTGTGTGTGTGTATGGTTGTGTGTATGTGTGAGTGCATGTTGTGTGTGTTTGTGTGTGTGTGTGTGTGTGTGTGTGTGTGTGTGTGCACATATATTTAATGTGTGTGTGTGTAGAATGCTAGACAGAGATGCTGCATGGGCTAGAGGATGTATAAGCAAGCGTTGTGCAGGATGCTTATCTTCACTGTACTAAGACACCAATTTGTTGAATCTTATTAATCAACCATTACCAACATATTTATGGTGGAGAATCGCAGTGGTGATTCCGTACATGATTTTCTCTGTTGCGTTCATATGTATTCCGTGCAAAGTGGTTTATTGAATTGAACAAACCCTACTTGGCAGCATGACAGTGGCTCCACCTGCGCTCCCTACGGCACCAATCGCAAGGAGGCAGAGGAAGGCAACTACATCATGTTTGCCAGCGCCACCATGGGGGACAAGGCCAACAATGATGACTTCTCCACATGCAGTCTGGACAACATCACCCGCGTGTTGTTGGATGCTGTGCTCAACGAGCGCTACGGCAAAGTCAACTGTTTTCAGAGTAAGCCTTACTCATTAGTGTGCCATCATGTATTTTAGTTTTCTGCTTACAAAGGAACTTACAGTGTGAAAGCTCGGGCTTTGTGATTGCAATGCCTTTATGGTATGACACCATAACATTTTTTGGTTTTTGTAGGAGTGAGTTTGTTTTATTAAAATGGATTTTTCCATGAAAGGATTCTGCATACCTGTTTCCCCATGCATTTTTGAATCGTATTCTGTACATACATTTTATGAATATAAGACAAATAAGGTGAAGTGTGAAGGAGGTATATTATAAAAAAACTAGACTCGGAGTTTTAATGTAACTGTGGTGTTCTCACTTTTGAGCAGGGTATAACTGTGGTGTTTTCAGAGTGTGTCAAGTCAAGTGTTTTTACAGTGAACTACGACTTTTGTCTGTGAATCTCATCTTATTCAGTCTCCCAATACACCAATGTAGAGACATATGACTGACAGTAGGCTGGCCCTAAAAATGCACTTAAAAAAATTTCAGACAGAGGGAATTTCACCCTGAACATGACCGTGGGCCATAAAAATTCATGCTCACTGCATCAAGTGCAAGTTCGGCTTTGGTATGGCCCATTTGGACAGATTGGAAATTGCCCACTGTTCTGTATAAAGACATGTATTTTATATAAAAAAAAAAAAAAAAAAGAAAGTCTGGACATTGTCCACCACCGTTAAAGAGCGCAGATATTTTGGTTTTGAAAGAAAAAAGAAAATGAGATTTTGTGGAAATGTAAACCTGAAACATTTTTTTTAGGTAATTGCATCTGATTTTGCCAGCGACTGTTCAGCTTGCTGCTGTTAGTTCTTTAACGTATGTTAAGAGCGTGCTGCTTGATTTATGGCCTTATCTGAAAGGCTGATATTCAGACCACTTTCAGTAGTGGGGTTGAGAAAGAAAGCAAAGGAGAACCTTCTCTCTAACTTAAGACGGGTGGTTCCTTGATTCCTCAGCAAATATGCTGACTACCACTAAGCCTCAGCTTAGTGTCATAATCACTAATCAAATATGTGTATGGGTGAGCACCGGTGTTTTAGGTCAGTAGAAAGGGGATTTTAGTCTCCTTTCAGGTAAAACTGATGAAGAGAAAATTGAGAAGAGTCTCATCACATCTTTATAAGTGGCTGTGGAAGTATGCAGGTTGAAAGAAATTCAACTGCATCAGATTTGAAAGATCTGATTTGTGTGTGTGTGTGTATGTGTGTGTGTGTGTGTGTATGTGTGTGTGTGTGTGTGTGTGTGTTTGCAACAAGCCACAATCTGTCAGTCAGTGAGTCACTGAAGTCTAAACTCACTCACTTGAAGAAAATAGTTTGGTCTTTGTTCCTTTACACTGAATGTTTCTGTCCCATTACCATTTGATTACGCTTCCTAATCTTTAAGCGTCCATGAAGGCGAAGCAAGCAAAATGTTTCGGTGTTTTCAGTTTAATCTGTAGCTGTGTAAATTCTGGTAGATAGATACCTCTTCAGTTTTTTTTTAAAAGGATGTGAATATGCCTTGCTCTGAACGAATATAAAAAAAACTGTTGTTTATTGCATATTTATGAGCAGGTTTACGTAAATGTGTGTTGATTCATGCTGACATAGCACATACATAGCTGCTAATAGTTTGTAAAGATTCCTTTATTGGCTGGCAAGGTTTTTCTGTTTCTGTTCTCTCCCCCATGTTCTGTTGAAGCCTTATCTGTGGGTTTTTTTTTTTTCTTGGATCATTGGCTACCAACTTTTGCCACTGGTGAGGTTTATGCATTAGTAGGTTATGTTTTTACCCGGCCTCAGTTGGTCGGTCGGATGTTAGTGTATCAGCACGCAGTGAGGGTACATGAAAACTACAGCACCAGTGGTTTCACAGAACATGGTGGAAAGATGCAAAGTGGCCCAAGGAAGAAATTCTCAGATTTAGATGTGGATCTATCATGGAGAGCCAGATCATATGGTGGACCCAGGGTCTGCTCAACTTTGGAGGAGGTCTGATGGCTAGATTAAGCTAAAAACTGTTCAGTTGATTTTAACAACACTGGGTGGAAAGGTGGAATGGGGTTAAAGGACAAACCCATTCAGTTTAGCGCTGATCTGAATTGAAAGGCAGATCCAGGACCCGTTTGACTGTGAAAGAGGTCGAGGTTTTCCCAAGTGCCCATCTGTTTTTTTTCTTCCTACAATTTTGTTTTCCATTACTTTATACTTTTGTTTCCTTTATCTCATTAGTTTTTCATTTTCATTTTGTATTCTTAGGCTTTATTGTTAGTGTGTGTGTGTGTGTGTGTGTTTGTCATTACAGAGTCGACCCAAGCTTTCTGTGGCAACAGCATCACAGAAGCCGGGGAGGAGTGCGACTGTGGCTATGCCACAGACTGTAAGGACCGGTGTTGCTATGGCAAGGGCTCTACGAAAGGAAAAGAGTGCCACACTGCGACCAGAAAAGAAGTGCAGGTGTGTGTGTGAGCTAGATGTCTTTTATGTCTACCACATGGGTTGATTCAAGGATTGTTTTGTATGCTAGCCTTTAAACTGTCAAGATGTAATCTGTGTCGGGACAAATTTTCTGGAGTGTTATGCAAACTCATGAAGTGGGATACTGTTTTGAAAAAAAAAACAGATACAAATCTTGTCTTCCCACTGTACACACCTTCCCAGATCTGCAAGTCCCAGTGCCACCAAATTGTGTACAACAATCCTTTAGTGACTGTAGTTTGATGTGCAATGGTTTGTCTTCATGTTCACTGATGCTCATGACTGACATTGTGGCCACTCACCTGTATTGTAAAAGATTCTAAAGTCAATCTGAACATGGAGGCAGACTCACCTTGACTTGGTCACCAAAATCATTGTGACTTCGGTGTCAGTTGATTTCACGTCAGTTGATTTCACACTCACTAGTTTAGTCCACGTTTATGTTTTGGTTTTCATAATTGGTCATGAAATTGTGCTCAATCATGTTACATGTGTCTGTGTCATTTGTTTTTGTCAGTCATACTCGATATAAAGGAATGAAAAACTCGATATAAAGGGATGAAAAACTTTTGGGGGGGATTGTTTAAAGAACAGTGGTACTCCCAGGAACATAATCCACCATCTCAGCATTCAGCATCTTAACACTCAATCCTTTACATGTAACTTGATTAGAAACAAAACATGGGGCCACTTTTGATGGAAAGTAAAGACTTGCCATCGATGGGTACAAGATAGGTAAGAGGATGTTACAGCGAAACCTGTCTGTAAAGACCCGGAAAAGAAAAGCTCTAAAAAATTTTAATTGAAAGGGAGAAGTCCAATGTTTGGAAGTCAGTCATGAGCAGGCGAAGACAAAAGTGTTAACAAAAGGAAAAAGAAGTTGTATGAAAAAGAACCTATCAGAAATTAAAATGAAGTCTTAGGAACACATTTGACAGAATAAAAAAGAAGTCTTATAAAGAACAAAACATTTGAAAAATAAAAATGTTTTTTAGGGGAAGGGAGGGTCTGTTTGTGTGTATTGGGAGAGTTTTCTGTAGTAAAATAATTGTTCAGGGACATTTGTCATTTGTTGGCATAATGTGCATACATGGTCACATATTTGCAGACCTGCAGGTTCAACCTAGAAAGTATATGTAAGCATATACAGAGATGTGTGCAGTATATAATTAATATAGTTTTGATTGTGCAGTCTCAACAAAACTGTTTTGATTTTCTAATCTCTCTCTCACTCACACTCACACACACACACACACACACACACACACACACACACACACACACACACACTCTCTCTCTCTCTCTCTCTCTCTTTCTCTTTCTCACTCACGGCATAACACACAAGTGCACACACAAATGCACACACACACAGACACACACACACACACACACACACACACACACACACACACACACACACACACACACACACACACACACACACATATGTAACACAACACAGAAAACATGGAGTATTACATAGAATAACAAAAGTATGAAACAGGTGTTAGCTAGGAACATGAAGGTTTTAACCTTTACCAGCCGTGTCGGCCAATAGAGCATGACAGGATTTCTCTCCCTTGTGCCGAGTCATGCCAGGCCAGATGACGGACAGACAGCAGTACGTTCTGCTGTGTCATCCACTATGGCATGACGGGAACATAAAAAATTCCTACACTTTCCAGAAAATGATCCAAGGGAAATAAGCTCTGTAACTAGTCTTGGGGATGTTTGGAGCGAGTTGTAGACCATACTTTCAGTGGCCTATTGTGAACTTGGCTGACCCCAGGAGCTTTGAAACAAAGAAACTGGTGGCACCGGCGCTGTGCACGGCTCGTATTTCCTGTGCCAGAAAAAATGTTGGTCAGGCGAAGGGATGGTAGCGATTTCTTGCTCAATGAAGCGCTTGAAATCGTATTACAAAGTTGATCTGGTGATGAGGGGAGTGATAGAGAAATAGAAACTTTGAAAGAGAAGAGGAAAGTGCATTGTTTGAAGATACAGCCATCCCTTCATCTTCTGATTTGGTGTTGTAAAAGAACGGAATAGAATGCAAACAAAGCATTTTTTCTACTTGTCAGACATGTTTTTCAACGCACAGTTGTGTGTACACATTGAAAGTAGATGATTTGAAATTGCTATGTTCGATTAGTTGAGTGTTTTGTTTCTTTCCTGTGACACCTAACACAACACTGTCAGTTGTTGTCTAGCTACTGTAAAAATAAATTAAAAAGTGGCCAAATATGTGCGTTGGCAGGGAATCATGCCGTCTGTGCCGCTCTCGGCTGGATAGTATTAAACATTTTTTGAAAATGACGTTGGTGCCATTTATCATGTGGACACATTGATTTGCAGCCCCACAGCTGGCCCATGTTGTTGCTCCGCCGACTGTGAGTACATTCCCCTGATGCTGCCATTGTCTGTCAACCACAGGACGACTGCAAGCAGAAAGTCTGTGTGGATATCCTTGGTTTATGTGTGTGCGGCTACAAAATCATATCTGATTATATTGTGCCAGGCACTTATGTAAAATACAGTCTCAGCTTTTTTGCTACTCTACCAGTGATGTTGTCATCTGCATCTGTGTTGGCTGGCTTGTCGTCAATGAGATTATGTTGAAACTGCAGACTGGTTTTTCTACGGAACCTTATAGAATGTGGCCCGTTAAAGTTTTGTGCAGGTCCAGATCAAAGGGTGGATCCAAGATTTCTTTTTTAAATTCTTTAACTTTGCAGGATAGGGCATTTTACGACATTTTGATATAATTTCTTAAGAAGTGATTTATGGATCTTAGAAAGAACAGAACATCACACTAGTTAGAGGTCCTGATTTACACAGTGAATGCATGAACATTTTACTGCAAGCTGACTTTTCAGCAAAATGTGTCTGACAACTAGATTAATTTTTGAGTGCTTGGGAACTAGACCACCGTTCTTTAAAAAGAAATTCTCTTTCTCAGACCCCCCCCCCCCCCCCCCCATCATCATTTTAAAAACAAAACAGCAGGTCAAAGTGACTATGACTATTGAGTGAAAAATCTACTTGTGGCTGTAGTTTTGTGTGGCTCAGCACATTTGGCAGACTTGTGGCCTCTTCCTGTCGATTTCACTACTGCTCCAGCCCCTTCACAACACCTCTGTCTCTGATTTTTATCACTGTTTCCATCCCATCCCACTGTTACTCCTTTCCAACTAGTGGCCACTACCCCTCCACACCACTGTCATTCCCTCCCCAACCCAGGGCCACTCCTTCCCCTCCTGTTGCTGCGCCCTCACCATCTCATTGTCATGCCTTTCAAATCCTATTGCCTCTGCCTCCCCATCTCACTGCCACTCTTACCTAATGTTACCATTGCCTCTGCCCCCCATCTCACCGCCACTCTTACCTAATGTTTACCATTGCCTCTGCCCCCAGCTCACCGCCACTCTTACCTAATGTTTACCATTGCCTCTGCCCCCCATCTCACCGCCACTCTTTACCTAATGTTTACCATTGCCTCTGCCCCCCATCTCACCGCCACTCTTACCTAATGTTTACCATTGCCTCTGCCCCCCATCTCACCGCCACTCTTACCTAATGTTTATCATTCCCATTGCCTCTGTTTCCCTATCTCGCTGCCACACTTTACCTAATGTTTACCATTCCCATTGCCTCTGCCCCCCATCTCGCTGCCACACTTACCTAATGTTTACCATTCCCATTGCCTCTGCCCCCCATCTCGCCGCCACTCTTACCTAATGTTTACCATTCCCATTGCCTCTGCCCCCCATCTCGCTGCCACACTTACCTAATGTTTATCATTCCCATTGCCTCTGCCCCCATCTCACCGCCACTCTTACCTAATGTTTACCATTCCCATTGCCTCTGCCCCCCATCTCACTGTCACTCTTACCTAATGTTTACCATTCCCATTGCCTCTGCCCCCCATCTCACCGCCACTCTTACCTAATGTTTACCATTCCCATTGCCTCTGCCCCCCCATCTCACAGCCACTCTTACCTAATGTTTGCCATTCCCATTGCCTCTGCCCCCCATCTCGCTGCCACACTTACCTAATGTTTGCCATTCCCATTACCTCTGACCCCCATCTCACCGCCACTCTTACCTAATGTTTACCATTCCCATTGCCTCTGCCCCCCATCTCACCGCCACTCTTACCTAATGTTTACCATTCCCATTGCCTCTGCCCCCCATCTTACTGCCACTCTTACCTAATGTTTACCATTCCCATTGCCTCTGCCCCCCATCTTACTGCCAGTCTTACCTAATGTGTACAGGAATCATACAGGTCTTAAAAAGTCTGGAAAAGTTTGGAAATTTGAAGTCCATTTTCCAGGCCCTGGAAAAGTCTGGAAAATCACTCTGTGGCTTGGAATAGCTTGGAAATTGAAGAATCAAACACGGTTGCTTGATATTATGCATAGCTGCTTTAATTTTCAGCATCATTTAGCATTTATAATGCAAAAAAAAAATCATTCCGTGCCCTCAAACGTGATATTTCGTCTCTTTGTATGTTTGTGTTTATAACATCACTTTAAGACTTGCATTATGAACAAAGTCTTTAAAGTTGTATTGAAAATGCAGGTCTTGGCCTGAAAAAAATCTGGAAAAGTCTGGAATTTTGAATTGCATTTCCTGCATGAACCCAGGTTTACCATTCCCATTGCCAGCCCCCCCCCCCCGACACACACACCACACACACCCACCACACACACACACACACACACACACGCACCATCTCACTGCCACACTTACCTAATGTTTACCATTCCCATTGCCATTCCCTCCCCATCTCACTGCCACTCTTACCTAATTTACCATTCCCATTGCCATTCCCTCCCCATCTCACTGCCACTCTTACCTAATGTTTGCCATTCCCATTGCCATTCCCTCCCCATCTCACCGCCACTCTTACCTAATGTTTGCCATTCCCATTGCCTCTGCCCCCCATCTCACACCGCCACTCTTACCTAATGTTTATCATTCCCATTGCCTCTGCCCCCCATCTCACGCCACTCTTACCTGATGTTTGCCATTCCCATTGCCTCTGCCCTCCATCTCACCGCCACTCTTACCTGATGTTTGCCATTCCCATTGCCTCTGCCCTCCATCTCACCACCGCCACTCTTACCTGATGTTTGCCATTCCCATTGCCTCTGCCCCCCATCTCACCGCCACTCTTACCTGATGTTGCCATTCCCATTGCCTCTGCCCCCCATCTCACCGCCACTCTTACCTAATGTTTGCCATTCCCATTGCCTCTGCCCCCCCATCTTACTGCCACTCTTACCTAATGTTTACCATTCCCATTGCCTCTGACCCCCATCTTACTGTCACTCTTACCTAATGTTTGCCATTCCCATTGCCTCTGACCCCCATCTTACTGCCACTCTTACCTAATGTTTGCCATTCCCATTGCCAGTCCCTCCCCATCTCACTGCCACTCTTACCTAATGTTTGCCATTCCCCTTGCTAGTCCCTCCCCATCTCACTGCCACTCTTACCTAATGTTTGCCATTCCCATTGCCAGTCCCTCCCCATCTCACTGCCACTCTTACCTAATGTTTGCCATTCCCATTGCCTCTGACCCCCATCTTACTGCCACTCTTACCTAATGTTTGCCATTCCCATTGCCAGTCCCTCCCCATCTCACTGCCACTCTTACCATATGTTTACCATTCCCCTTGCTAGTCCTTCCCCATCTCACTGCCACTCTTACCATATGTTTACCATTCCCCTTGCTAGTCCTTCCCCATCTCACTGCCACTCTTACCATATGTTTACCATTCCCCTTGCTAGTCCTTCACCATCTCATTGCTACTCGCACCCCTCCCATTGCTACTGTTTGCCCATGCCATTGTCAGCTCCCCCCATCTCATTGCCATTCCTTTCTCACCCCATTGTCACTCCTTCTCCTTCACATTGCCATTCCCTCACCATTCTGTTTCCTATTCTTTATCCTGTGGCTATTCCCTTCTCAGCTTGTGGCCACTGCTCCATACCAAGGCCACTCTTTTTCCCATCGTGTGGCTGCGCCCTTTCTGCTCTGTGAATACTCCTCCTTCCTGTGGCCACTGCTTCTCCATTCCATTGCAACTCCATTGATCGCAATGCCATTGCCTCCTTTTCACCTTGCCACTGCCTTCCCATACCATTGAGTTCCCCCTTCATCCCATTGCCACTCCCCACCCCAATCCCATTACCTTTCCCTCCCCATTCCGAACAGTGATGTTGAAGACGCATCAGCAGCTGTTCCAAGAAAAGTGAAATGTAAAGTGAAGTAAAATGATTGTCAGGATGAGGTGATGAAGTGACAAGGCAGCGATTCCTTAACCTGCATCACAGGGAAAAGTGCGCAGTGTCCCAAGGCTGTGCAGAAACCCAATGGGACTTTCTGCAATGACTTCTCTCAGATCTGCAGTCTGGGGGTAAGATAACATGGTGTGTGTGTGTGTGTGTGTGTGTGTGTGTGTGTGTGTGTGTGTGTGTACGCATTTAGACAGGTAAATATGAGAGAAGTAATCTTTTCATCATTCAGTTTAACATGGTTTCTCTCTAAGAGAGATAAATGCATATTTCAGCACTCAATAAGATGATGGAAAGGTGGCCTTATGCACAGTATTCATGCCCAGAAATTGAAACATTTTTGGGATTGTGGTTTGAGTCTCTTAGGAAGATTTTTTTTTTTTTCACCTTTTTGACAGCACCTCAGTTCTCTGAGGTGTAGTTTTTCAGTTCTGATGATAAATCAAGACCCCTTGTGTCATGCAGTTTCAGTGTTTGAAAGAACACTCAGCAAGAAGAGTAGTTTCTGTAGTTTCTGTATGAAATGAAATCATGATGGAAAATCATTTTGATACATGAACGTGTTACTGGAAAAAAGAAAAAACAAAAAGGGGGATAAAGAAAAAGACATCGGGGGTTTATATGTTGTGATGATGCATGTTCCCCAAGGGTGAGTAGCATACATTTCTTTGTGACAAATCTGATGTGACAATGAACCTAAGTCATTTTGTACTATAATGTACAATTCCATGCCACACCATACCACATCATAGTGTGCCATACCATACCACATCATATCATACCATATCCCTCTGTACGATACCATGCCAAACCATACCATTCCATTTAAAACCATTCTGTATCATTGTGTACAATACCATACCATCCCATTGTGTATGAAACCACACCATATTGTTTCATGTTATACCATACCATTCCAAACCATATCATATCATACCTTTCCACACCACATCAAACCATACCACATAAAAACCATACCATATCCTGCACTATTCCATGCCATTTCATGCCACACTGTACAATACCATTCCATTCCGTACTATACTATATCATTTGGTAGTACTATATACACACTGTACCGTTTTATATTGTACCAAATCGTACTTTACCCAACCCAGCCTGTTATATCCATACCACATCATGCCATACTGTACCTTTCAATATGACACAACACAGTACAATACAGTATATATACAATATGATGCAGATCTCAACTTCATGTGAGAACTGGACTCTTGAGATGGTGATGTGTGTTTGTGTGCAACAGGAATGCGTCAGTTCAGTGTGTCGCCGCATCGGGTGGGAGGAGTGTTTCCCTCACATCCAATGATGACAAAGACGGCCCTTCACGTGAAGCTATGTGCTACGTCTCCTGTCGTGAGTTGGCTGTCTTTCTCTGTATTGAACCCTGTCTGCTCTGCAACCACCACATGTTCTGCTCATTCCTCGCCACAGTACTACTAGCAGCTGATGTAGTAAATCCTAGGATTCAACACTGAAACACTTCAAACTAGCTTATTTTTAAGGGTTTTTTTTTTTATTTATTTAGAATGTTCATTGATGTCATAAAATGGAATCAGTTTTCAGTTTAGTGACTTGTGAACATTAGAACTGATGAATCATTATCCTGTATTTGATGTTTCTTCCAGTAACTTGATAACACCGAAACACATGTGAACAAAGACATACATGAATATGTTTATAGACACTGTTCATTTATTTTACATGACACCACCCACACATTCAGACATCACCACACACATGCATTTTACACACAACATAGGACACAGCTGTTTCCTTAACACTCACTACTGCTGTGCAGGCAACCCTGCTACCAAGACCTGTGTCAGCTCCTTCTCCATGGATGAGATCAACCACAACGAGAACGCAGAGTTCAGGGAACTGCTGAAAGAAATCCAACGCCGAAAGTCACCGCCAGTCAAGCCTGCCTCCAGTCTTCTGCAAGGAATACAACTGCCAGCTGCTGGTAGTAGTGGTGCTGATATGAGGGGGACACTTGCAGGGAACACAGGTGTAGGTAGTGGTGCTGATATGTAGGTGACACTTCCAGGGAATACAGGTGGTAGGTAGTGGTGCTGATAATGAAGGTGACACTTGCAGGGAATACAGGTGGTAGGTAGTGGTGCTGATATGTGTGTGACGCTTGCAGGGAATACAGGTGGTAGGTAGTGGTGCTGATATGTGTGTGACGCTTGCAGGGAATACAGGTGGTAGATACTGGTGCTGATATGTGGGGTGACAATTGCAGGGAATACAGGTGGTAGATAGTGGTGCTGATATGAGGGGGACACTTGCAGGGAATACAGGTGGTAGATAGTGGTGCTGATATGAGGGGACACTTGCAGGGAACACAGGTGGTAGGTAGTGGTGCTGATAAGAGGGTGACAGTTGCAGGGAATACAGGTGGTAGGTAGTGGTGCTGATATGAAGGTGACAGTTGAAGGGAACACAGGTGTAGGTAGGTGCTGATATGTGGGTGCTTGCAGGGAACACAGGTGGAAGGTAGTGGTGCTGATAATGAGGGACAATTGCAGGGAACACAGGTGGTAGGTAGTGGTGCTGATATGTGGGTGACAGTTGCAGGGAACACAGGTGGTATGTAGTGGTGCTGATAAGGGGTGACACTTGCAGTGGTGCTGATAGAGGGTGATACTTGCAGGGCTGATATGTAGTGGTTCTGATAAGAGGGTGACAGTTGCAGGGAATACAGGTGGTAGGTAGTGGTTCTGATAAGAGGGTGACAGTTGCAGGGAATACAGGTGGTAGGTAGTGGTTCTGATAAGAGGGTGACAGTTGCAGGGAATACAGGTGGTAGGTAGTGGTGTTGACATGTGTGTGTCACTTGCAGGGAATACAGGTGGTAGGTAGTGGTGCTGATGTGAGGGTGACAGTTGCAGGGAATACAGGTGGTAGGTAGTGGTGCTGATATGAGGGTGACAGTTGCAGGGAATACAGGTGGTAGGTAGAGGTGCTGATATGTGGGTGACATCTGCAGGGAATACAGGTGGTAGGAAGTGGTGCTGATATGAGGGTGACTCTTGCTGTTAATACAGGTGGTAGGTAGTGGTGCTGATATGTATGTAACTTGCAGGGAACACAGGTGTAGGTAGTGGTGCTGATATGTATGTAACACACTTGCAGGGAATACAGGTGGTAGGTAGTGGTGCTGATATGTATGTAACATTTGCAGGGAATACAGGTGGTAGGTAGTGGTGCTGATATGAAGGTGACACTTGCAGGGACTACAGGTGGTAAGTAGTGGTGCTGATATGAAGGTGACACTTGCAGGGACTACAGGTGGTGGTAAGTAGTGGTGCTGATATGAGGGTGACACTTGCAGGGTAATACAGATGGTAGGTAGTGGTGCTGATATGTTGGTGACATAGATGCTGACCTTTCTGAAGATTCCATACATTTTCCTGTTTAAAAGAAAGTCATTCCCCAAAATCTGAATTTGGAGAACCAAATCTAGAGTTTCAAAATTTTGCTGAAGAATGTGGGGTTTGGGGATCCTTTTGGGAAGTCAGATTGATAATGTACTGCCAGATTAAATCCACATGAGGGACTGCGAATGTTAGCAGCTACATGTAAGGGAAGATTTTTTAAAGGCCAGCCTTCTTCAGACAGAAGCCACATGGAATAATAAAGCTGTAGCTCCAAAGCCCACTGCCCTTCATTCTCTGAGGCGTGAATTTGGACTCCAGAAAGATGATATCTACTGAATGCCGAATGTTGGATAAGGGATTCCCTGTCAGCACTTGTCATGTTATTTCTGGATGCCTTGACTGTCAGACTATTGAAAGCAGGCCAGTGTGCACCAATCTAAAGGATGGTGTAAATTGTGTTGACTTTGAAAGCGTCGTTGCCTGGTCTGGGTAAAGACTAACATATCCTGTCATGAGTGTGAGATAGAGGGTATTTGTCTTTGATGATCTTTGTAAGTCCTTTAAGATGGAACCGCATATTCCAAGGCCTTTGAAGTTCTTGATCCTTTGAATTTTATTCACAAGTACTGAATTTTTTAGTTCTTGCAATCTTTATCAAGTCCTTGATATAATGATGGAGGAATTGGTGCAATCTTTATCAAGTCATTTGTATAATGATGGAGGAATTGATGCAATCTTTATCAAGTCATGGATATAATGATGGAGGAATTGGTTCAATCTTTATCAAGTCATTGATATAATGATGGAGGAAATGGTGCGATCTTTTTATCAAGTCATTGATATAATGATGGAGGAATTGGTGCGATCTTTATCAAGTCACTGATATAATGATGGAGGAATTGATGCAGTCTTTATCAAGTCATTGATATAATGATGGAGGAATTGATGCAGTCAGTTTATCAAGTCATTGATATAATGATGGAGGAGTTGATGCAGTCTTTATCAAGTCATTGATATAATGATGGAGGAGTTGATGCAGTCTTTATCAAGTCATTGATATAATGATGGAGGAATTGATGCAGTCTTTTTTTTTCATGTCATTGATATAATGATGGAGGAATTGATGAAGTCTTTATTAAGTCATTGATATAATGATGGAGGAATTGTTAGCCTGTGCACTGCTTTTTCACCACTGCTTGACTGTTCAACATATCATTTTTTTTTTTTTGTACATTGTGGTAACTTCTTTCAATCGCCAAGAGAGAAAAGCATCTAAGACTTGACACTGAAAGGTGCCTTTTGATGATTAGTTTGACGTGTATTGCTTCTTGTCTGTCGTGTAGGATCACCATGCAACAATTTCCGTGGTTACTGTGACGTGTTCCACAAATGTCGAGGAGTGGACGCGGATGGTCCTTTGGCTCGCCTGAAGAATCTGATCTTTGACCCGAACACACTGCAGAGTATCAAGGATTGGATTGTGGTGGGTTTCCTTTGTAGACAGTATGGCTTGGTGTTCATCATTTAAGAAAAAGACACATTGATTGCAGTCACACATATGTACCCACATAGGTAACATTCTACTATTGAAATGAAAAGAAAAAAAGGGAAAAAAAAAAATCGTTGAAGTACTGTTTTTATTGTGTCTTCATTGAAGAACTGCGTTGAGACTGTGGTATGATTGTTGGTAATAAAATGATTTGTAAATGCCCTATGTTAAGCTCTGGGTGTTTACAAGAGCAAGCATCAACACATAAATGCTAGTTCATTTTGTGTTCCCGTCACATTCACATGCACACAAAACACCTTCACACAGTAGCACAAATCACCAACACTCTCTCCCTCTGCTCAGATACCCACACCCACACACACACACACACACACACACACCCCCCGCCCGCCACACACTCTTCCTGCCCCCCCCTTCCCTTCTGTTTCACCATCATCCTCTCTGTAATTCTATAGATATGTGTACTAGTACTCGCACAACACACATGCAATCCCCAGACATTTGTAACAATTTAGTTGGTAGAAAAATGAATAGTGTGACATAGAAAATGCAAAAAATTGTGTCCATGGAATCAGTGAAAGAAAGAAAAAAAATCATTTGACTAGATTTGTATTCTGGATTTGAAATTAGAGTTTTAATCTGATTTTTAAAGTGAAGAGAGATGGAATAATATGAATTGAAAATGGAACTGCTAAGATTGTTTACCCGAAGTGTTTAACAAATTACAAGGTTAATTTTCTGGTAAGCCAGATGAATTTAGGAAACTGGAGTATTGTTTTGAAATATAATTACAAAATAAAAAAAAGCAAGAAACCCAGCATGTTCATATTATGCGTATTTTGTTTAAAAATAGTCATGGATTTAGTGTGACGTGCATGTTTTTTTTTTTTTTTTTTTTTTTTTCAATGTGTGTGGTATTGTTGCGTTTGTCATTGGGGTCACTGACCAGCACTGCGAGATCTAAACATGTTCTGGACATCGACGTCAGTTTGCCAGTTCTTCGCGGCCTTCGTCGTTGCCCATTTCAGTGTGAATCGATTTCAGACTTATTCAGTGTAGTCCACACTGTAGTCTAGAGTCTCTGTTGTTGAGTTAGTGTTGCCCCAGTTGATGAACAGCCCACAGTCATGTTGTACATAACATTTTTCTGTCATTGTCTCTTTTACCTGTCGCACTCAATTAAAGTCGAAGGACAAGGTATTGAAAAATTTGACTTCTGAAGTGCATGACAAATGGAGCTTGCATGAACTCAAGCTACCATCTTTTTAACACAGCATCACTACCATATAACTTTGTACATGAAACATAGAGTCACCCTCGTCAGGGAAGCAGATTGTTGAAGAGCAATGACAGATGGGGAAAGTGAAGTACAAGTGAAAAGGTTGATTATTATCTTTTGAACTGAAATTCGTGAAGTCTGTTGGAGATGGTGTAAGTGGTTTGTTTATATCTGTTTTTTTTTGTTTGTTTGTTTTTTTTTTGTTTGTTTATAAAGCAGTAGACCTGAGACCCGCTGCAATTGTGGTATCATTGTTGGCAGAAAGTTATCTACCCTTGTGTGCTCATCTGGTCTTAACCTTTTCAGCCCCATCACAGCGAATGGCTGTGTTACTACCCTGCCTAGCATGCTTTGGCTCCTCATTGCAAGATCCAGGCAGCTGTTCTCAATCTGTCGTAACTCTGGATTGGCTGATGGAAAGGGCACAGTGCTACAGAAATATTATTTGTCTGTAACCTGTCAGGTTGTCATTGTGTGTGTGAATTATTCTGTGATTTATGGCTCCGGTATAAACAGGGGCTGAAACAATATCTTTCATAACATTATCAGTTATGACAGATTGTATTATTATGTTTGTGAAAAAAGGCACATAGGTTTGGCTGTGCTATAGTCAGATATGTTTTCTGCAATTTTGTAACTCTAAATGGGCCTTTGTATTTATCTTTTAAAGTTTTTTGTCAAAAAATCATCTGCTGTGATTTTATTTTAACTCATTCAGTACAAGTATGTTTTCCCCTTTACTTTCCTGTGGTCCTGGCCATTTGTAAGGGTTATTAAAATTGATCGCTAAAAAAGAAAACCAAAAACTGTTAAGACATGAAACTCTCATAGCTGGTTAGAAACATATTCAGTTATTTGGGATGAAAATTCAAACTTCTTACCGTCATCTTTCATCTTCTGTTATCAGGTAAAAGATATCCTTTATTTCATCCAAATTGAAACATGCAGATGTCTTGCATATGTGTCCAGGGAAGCGCAGTGTCTTTGAAAAAGTCTGTTCACTCACAAATTAATCCAAGATACATCCAAATATGATTTTTGGTTCATGTTATATAGCCTATAGGGCACTTTATTATCCACTAATATTGACACCAACACAAATAAGAAAAAAATTTAGAAACTAAAAGCCTGCACCATGACACTATGTATACACTGGCTTGGAAGCATGATTGGCTCCATCCTACTTTGTTTTGTTTTGTTTTTTTGATGATATGACAATGTTCCACGCCAAATAGGGATAAGGCATTTGTTTAGAAGGTAAGTATATTGTAAAACTACTTCTACCTCTAAATTCCTTTTCATTGGCTCATGGTGTCAGAGGCGAAAACATCAGGGAAAAACTCATCAAAGCAATTGAAAATTGCTTACTCAAAGCAGCAGGTGGTACAAGAAGGAATAGCTTCAAAATATTTAATGGACAGAATAAGGGTTAAATGAGCTAGATTTGAATTGAGTTGTCACCCAGCTCTGGCCGAGCACAGGCGGCCATATGCATTCTTGGGTGCTCAGCCAGTATTGGATGGAAAGGCATTTAAGTGACAGAAGTTGCTGAAAGCTGACCAACGCGTCTTGTGGGCAGATCCACTGGTGGGCTGTGCTGCTCATTAGCACAGGGCTGGTGGTGGTCATGGCGGTCTTCATCAAAGTCTGCGCCGTCCACACGCCCAGTAGCAACCCCCGCAAGTCCAAGGCCCGCAAACTGACCATGACCCTGAGGCGCTCGCACCACCGTAACCCCCGCGCCCAAGACGCACAGACAATGGCCTTGACCCAGACCCCCAGCCCTGACCTCCCATCCTCAGCGGGGGGGAGGGCGAGGTGGCGGTGGAGGCGGCGGTGGAGGCAACGGGAATCGAGGGGCAGCAGTGGCAGGGTCCAGCCAGGGGTCCTCTGAAGGCTCGGAAGCATCAAGGTCAAATCAAGTTCACAAGCCCAGTGTCGGGGCAACGGTTGCTGTGGCAACGGCAGCGGCGGTTGGGGGATCAGGGAGCAGTAGTGGTGGAGCTGCCGCTGTCATTGTGGAAAAAATCAGGGTGAGTTAAAAGAGGGGTGGAAAGGGAAAGGGAAGATAATTGGAGGGGGGTGAGAGAGATAGGCATAAGAGGGAAGATGTGGAAGTAGATGCATCTCAGTGAGTGTGTTCTTGTGTTTTACGTTCCTTTTTGTGTGTAGGTATGTGCAAGTTGGCAGGCACCTTGTCTTGTTCATACATGTGTACACAGGGTGACAGATTTTGGAATAAGATCAGAGAATGGAAAGGAAAACACTTTTCAGATTTCGAAAAAAAAAAAACTGCATAAAAAGAAATTCTGAAAACCCTGATTCAATTCCACAAATGAAGTTGTCTCTAGTACAGCGGAGTGTAACACCCATCATTAAGCTGTGAGGGATGGATTTTTCTGTCCTTTTTAATGAAAATGTCTCATCATCCCAAGGGAGAGAACTGAATCAAAAAAAAAATGAAAGAACTGGCCGTGAATACTTCGACGATGGGCGCAACAGAGAACGTCACTTCCCTGCAGACGCATGCACAGCATGTGTGTGCAAACCGTTGCAGATGTGCGATTTTTGCACTTGTTGATTTTATTTTACGTCCCCTAATTTAAACCGAACAAGCGTTTGGAAAGTTTTATTTTACGTCCCCTATATAAACCGAACAAGCAATGGAAAGGGTAAAAACGCGAACTTTGCAATGAGCATAGACTTGAATACATTTTGGGTATTACAGCAACACTACAGTTATGGAAACAACATCAGTACAATGTAGGAGAACACTGTCTTGTTTTCATTTGTTTGGTCAGTATGACAACAGCAAATGAGGAAGAAAAGGGGCATAAAACTTCGCTCTCACTTTGAATAGATGCAGGGAAAGCCTGAGGTATTCAATGTGTGTGTATCCAGGTGAAATTTAAAAAAAAAAAAAAAAGGGGGGGGGATTTTTAAATCTTTGCACACTGTACAAACTTTTCACTGTTTTGGCTTCTGACAATATGACATGTAAAACTATTAAATACACAAAGCAAATAAATCCATCTCAGATTCTTTTCGATAAACTTGTACAGCTTTACCCCTCATCCTCCGAACCGCATAGCTGAACAAGTTCTAACACCCCATGTCATTCTTTCTGCCTAATATGTTGGCGAGACAGGAAGTTCCAGACGTGCCTTTGCAAAAATTCCCCGTGCCAGATGGGCCTCGTTGTTCGGACTACTCTGGGGCCACAAAGGCCATCACTAGTGCATGTAATAATCCTTCCAGTGGCTAGAACTCTGTTCTAAAGATTTAGGGCAGCTGCATCCCTTGACAAGAGAACAGGGGATTTTTTTTAATAGTTGTGCCGTCAGGGAGGCATTGCACGTCCAGGGAGTACAGCAGTGTTGCCGTCACCACGAAACGGCTCGTCATGAAAAGTTAGGCAGTACAATGGTAATCATTATTTTTTTGTCCCATGCAGTGGAAGGGCATTGTACTGCCAGAGGAAGATGAATTGCATTTTATTTTGTTTTGTCCAGTTCTTAAGGATATTTGAGAAAAGTTACTTTCTGTGAAAAATCATTGACAACCGCATGTCTGTTAATTAAGTTTAATGTTATATTCTCATACAGATGGTGACATGCAAAATCTGTCAAGTTTTCTATCTGAAGCATTTAGGATAAAAAGAAATTGCAACATCTTTGTTATGTAATTTTGTTCACTTCCCAATCATATAATCTAATCTCTGATGGTTGTTTAGTTAGCTGTTTTCACAGTTAGTACTCTGTAACAGAAATTACTGTATCTGTTTTGATCTTTTTCTCCTACATTATTTGATTTGATTTCTTTTGTATGCATTTATTTGGTTCAGGACTTCATCATCAATATTCATGTGATTTATCCATTTTTTTCTTCTTCATTAGGGACTAAGGCCTACTTGAATTAAAAGAATCGTATCGTATTCAACCCTCTCTGTCTCTCTCTCTCTGTTTTCGGTGTGAATCGGTATTCAGATGTTGTTCCTTCATCATTGCAAAAGTTTTTGCTTGTTTTGTTTGTTTTTAGATATGAAAAGTGTTGAGTATGACAGCAAATAGGCAAACTTTCATGTATTTGTGTCCGCACGCATGCGCATGCGCACACACACATACACACACAGGCACACACACGCACACACACACATACACATGCAAGCACACACATGCACACACACACAGGCACGTACGCACACACACACACACACACACACACACACACACACACACACACACACACACACACACTCTCTCTCTCTCTCTCTCTCTCTCTCTCTCTCTCTCTCTCTCTCTCTCACATAAACACACGGGGATGGATGCATGCACGCACGCACACACACACGCACACGTGCACGCACGCACACCACACGCACATACGCACGCACACACACGCGCACTTACACACGCACACTCATATAATGCACTTACACACATATATATATATATATATATATAATTTTTTTTATAGTCTAATATCACCATTGTTGTAAACAGACTCTAAATTAAATCAGTCAAAATCATGGTGTCTGTAACAGGACCCCCCACCTCCCTACACCAGTGCGTTGTTGCCAGGCAACAGCAAACTGCCTCCCCATGGGAAAGGAAACGGGGGAAACGACGTGAGCATGGAGCAGAGTTGCAGCGTCTGTGACACAGCCAGGCCTGGAGTCATGGGGCGCTGGTCTGTTTCCGTGTTGGCTTTTTTTTCTTTCCGAAAGAGAAACTATTCTGTGCTCTTTTTCTTTTTTTTTTTTTTAACCACTATCGCTGAGACCAGAAACTACAGTTTGGGGTATGGAAACGAGTGTTTCATTTTCGTTTGTTCGAGTTGTCGTGGTTGGAGATGCAAGGCCCCATCCTATTGCGTCCCAAACAGATGTTTATTTCCTGTGCAGCAATGCTTGCTTTTAATTTCATTTTTTCTTTTTTTTTTTTTTTTTCTTATCATGATTCGGGATGTGCCCATGAGAGAGTGACTGAGCAGACGATTTGAAAGCAGTGAAGAAAAAGGTATATCATCATCATGCTAATGAAGTGTGTGTAAATCTGTATTGGCTGTCACATCATCCTTCAAATGGATTGTCCCCTCTTGGGTAATGAATGTGATTCGCATGCAAGTTGTTTCCCCATATTGGTTATGATCGATCCGATTCAGTGTGCAGAGCTACTCTAGAGTGGGGAAGAGAGTTTGACAGGGTCTTCATGTGATCATACCTTTCAGTGTTGGAAGAGTGTTTCAGATAAGGTGAATTTGAATGGAAACAGCTCCAGCAGTGTTTCTTCTATAAAGCATGCCTTGGCGGAGTGCACACATGCTGCTTTTGTTCAGAGTGTATGATTGAACATTCCTCACATCACCGTTGTCTGATCAAGTGTCTTAATCCCACTGGGGAAAAGGCGTGGTGTGCGTGCTGAGCTACTGAGAGCACGAGTCTGTCTGTATCTAAGAAAGAGAGTGAACCGTGATTGCCATGTAACTAACGCACACATCAGGAAATCTCTGTCGCATTAGTCAGTGTGGCTGGAGCGATTGCACACAGATCATCATTTCATCCTTAACATTTTCAGCTTGACATAAATTTTATGACACTGCATCAGCACATCTCATGCTGTTTGATATTGGTGGAGGAGGGCGCACACAAATCCCGTCGTCAGCAACCTCCGTTCATCTGACCAGTTTCAAGGGTTCAGTCACCCTCTCAGCTGTAGCCACTGTCACCAGGAGTTGGTGTGTACCAGGAGTGACCTCACTGCTGCAAAGGTGATTCCCATCTCCTCTATGTGACCAGTCAGCTGGCTTACTGGGCCACTCAGCGGACTAAATGGACGGGTCAGACCTGGTGGACCCACACAGCAGCATTGGTGTGTATATGAAAACAATCCCAACCCTCAGTGTGCAGGGAAAGTGTTATTTTGTCAGCTTGTTGCATAGAAAACTTCAGTTTTCCACTGGTTAATAAGTCTTAAGTTTGCATGGCTGGACCAGAGTTGAATTCATGCTGAACAGATTTTGTCCCACCATCATGTCAGTACTGTCGACTTACAGTGACCTGAGTGTGTATATGACCATGTACCACCATGACATTAAAGGAAGGAATGCTTTCCTGTGTGCACCTGACAAAACTTTTGATGTCACCATGATTTCAGTATCAGCGCATCAGAGCCACTGGAAACAAGATTCAAGAAATGATTGTCCGTGTTATTGTTCAGGCTTTTTTTTTTTTATTTATTGTGTTTTTGATGTTGGGGGGGGTAGCTCAAGACATCAACAATAACCATGTTTGCGTACTGTATTGCACCAAGTTCAGATTCCAAAACATACAGTTTATGTACACATGCACAAATAAAGGAGCTATGTAAGTATGTTCCTTACACAGGTCATGTATGGACACCTGCCGTACCCTTGCGTACAGTCAGAAGTGCAGGAAGAGATCAATATTTGTGGAAGAAGGTATGTGAAATAGACTTCTGGCCAACAGTGTGAATCAGCATAGTACAGCCAGTTTGTTATCTATCTTTTTGTTTTCCTTCCTATGAAGGGACCAATCAGTGAACAAGCATTGATATTAGGTTAAGCCTTGTGAAGGTGTAGATGTCTGACGTGGACTTTGGAAATTATGGTCACATGACACAAAGCACTGTCTGGTGAAAATTACCCTGTATTCAGCCATCACCGGCAGTCTTACAGTGACTCGCTGAAAATGCTGACTCGAGAACATGACCGTAAAACACAAAATTTATCTGGAAATCCCATGCCAACAGACCTTGGTAAAAACTGAACCAGCCAGACCACTAAACCCCTTCTCTCTCTCCCCTCCCCCCAGCAGACAGAGCACCTGCTTGACGGAAGCAGCAACTTCCGTCTTGTGGCCCACGGAAATGAATCGTGTCACTCGGCCATCCCTGATTGTGGATTGCCCCCCCTGTTGCCCTGCAGAACTCCAGGACCCTCGCAGTCGGCTGTGAAAGATGCTAGCCCTGCCCTCACTGTTGTCCAGCCTGGCAGCTGTCTGGAGACACAGTCTGACTTGACAGAGCGGGGACTAAGTCTTGTAAGCAATTGTTCAGACCAGGAAGGCAAGCCTGGTAAAGGCAAATGAGTCCAAGTCAGTAGACTGTTCATAGCCATTGCTAAAAGTCAAGTGCTGCAAACACAACAGATGTCTTTCTCGCTGCCAACTTCATGTCAGACAAAAATGCCTTAGTATGCAGTATGGTGGCTGATCTTTTTTTTGGTCTTAAATATATGTCCGTTATTTGAACAATTAAGTACAGTAATTACCAGTAAACCTGAACTGTGTCTAAGGCTTGTGGTATGATCATCAAAAAGCTCTGCTTGGATCTCCTCATAACTTTGTCATGCAGCTCATGAAAGTCAGCTGAAGTGTTTATACAGGGCGAATAATTTTTGTATGTGTCTGATTTGAAGAACAATGTATAGAACGACATAGACGACCAGAAAAGGAAAGCTCAAATGAAATGAACAACAGGAGAGTGAGAGTGAAACATCATGTAGACAGCTGTTCTGATCTCTTTGCTGATCCGCCTGAAGTCCTTGTCAGGGCAGGGATGGGATATAAAAGATCATTAAGCTCAAGTCTGTCATTTCGTGACACCATCAGTTGCGGAATGAGTTTGCCTTGTGAGATTGTGTGCTTTGTGTGCCAATCGACACACATTGTTGAATGTTGCATATTGCTGTTGTGACACTGCAAAGCAGTGTTGTAAAGTAAAGACGGGCTTGTCAGTGGAACTGCATTGCAAAAGCACTGTTGTACAGCCTCAGCCTTGTCAGAAGAACTACATTTACAAGGCAGTGTTGAAAACTGAAGGCTCAGCCTCGTTGCTGTAAAGACTGTGAACAGAGGCCAAGGGTAGAAAAATGCCTGTGATCGAATGTTTAGGGAGAATGCAGCAGAAGTGTTTTCAACAGTGGAAACAAAGGGAGAAAGTGTCATGCTTTCCTAGTTTTTTGGACTAGTGCAACTCTTTGCGCTGGTCATGGATTTCTCATGCCTTTTCTGTCCTGCTTGTAGAGTGCATGAGGCAAGGACTTGATGTAAGAAGGTGATGTAAGTAAAACACTGTGCCACAAACATTGTTCAGGCAGACATACAAGGTAGATGACACTAAGTGAAAGGTTTTCACTGTATTTAGCTGAATTTTATTTTAAACATGGAGCAAAGC
Source organism: Conus betulinus (assembly GCA_016801955.1). Classification (NCBI taxonomy): domain Eukaryota; kingdom Metazoa; phylum Mollusca; class Gastropoda; order Neogastropoda; family Conidae; genus Conus; species Conus betulinus. The sequence goes on along the minus strand of JADBJO010000463.1, from coordinate 350,249 downwards.
AGCTGCTTGTTGTGGAACTTAGGTGAAACACTACAAGTGCTGAACACCAGTTTTTTTTTTTACATGATGTTTTATTTTTGTGTGCATGTGCATTTTTTTTTCTTAGGGTTACGGTTCCTTTGTAGATAGGCTTTGGGCATTTCTTGTTGTTTGTTTTTATCTTTTTTTCTTTAAGGCAGAGCAGACAAGAACCACATACCTGTCTTTTTAATGTAGATTTTGAACTCGTGCCAGATTTAGTTCTGTCATGGAATTACTTTAAAAAATTGTTTTGGATACAAACTCTTACTGTTAAGATTCAGTGCCGATTCTTAGCATGAGAGTGAAACCCGGAAACTGAGGCCGCTTTGAGAGCAGGAATGAAGAGCACAGAATTTGACACTTACTGTGTGTCATGATGATCAGTTGGAAGAAGATGATACAGATGATGCCATGGAATTAAGTTCTAGTGTGCCACTGTCTGACAAGGCTTACTCTGTGTACTGCTTTCTACAGCATACCAACCTTAGCCTTCCTTGGAAAGCGTTGTGAATCCTCAGAAGATGGATCGTGGGTGCCCTTTTCAGGAAATGTTCCCAGATTTTGTCTTCTTGTGAAAAGCTTTTGTTGAACTTCCTTGGGTTTGTTGAGAAGGCATAGAAGTGGGTGACTCCCTGAATATACAGTTTGGGAAATGACAAAATGCACAGGTGAACTACAAGGGTGTATCTTGGATCTGCCCGTTCACCCGCTCCCACACTACAGATCAGAACCAAAGTCTTCATGGGTGCATGCTTGGGCACAGTTTATCTGTCCACCAAGTTTTGTTAAAATCAGTTTTGCAGCTTTTGATTAATCTAGCTGACTGACATTGTGACAGACAGACACATCAACAGGTGTCAGAGAAAGCATAGGCTGTTTGGTGAAGTTAAACTGAAAGCACATGTCATTTCATTACTGATGTTGTTGTCACCATGTTCTTGAAGGGTGAAACTGTATACATGTGTGCAGTACACAAGCCATTTTATGATGATAATGATAAAGGCAAAAGAAACAAACTGCAGCGTTACCGAAACACGACGAAAAAGCAGAAAGAGCACACAAAACAAAGTGTGAAGTAGTACACACTTTAATGAACGACACAAAACAAGACAAGAATAATAAGCCTTCCTCAGCGACAAAACAATGAAAACAAAGCAGACATTAACATGCACAATACTCCCCTTGTGAAGCCAAAGTGGTGATGATAATGATGATGAAAATAGGTTCGGCATACTTCCCTCCATTGTCTTGTTATCCCTCCCTTCCCCCCCCCACCCCCCATATCTCCCCAAAGGCTCTTTGTCTCCCTCCACCTCATCATCCCTCCTTCACCCCTTCCCGTTCCCATCTCCACCTCTTGTTAATGCTTTGCAGTGTGATGCATGCCAGTTTCTTTGTGCTGTGAGGGAAAAGCAGAGCTCAGGCAAATGGGTCTTTCTCAGCTGCAGGCTGTTGGTACGTCTCTCACTTTATTTCATTTTTATTGTCGCTGTGGATATTTTTCTTTCAGGAATTCCATACGCCATCATAGAATACTCGGCCACAAGGGTTACAGTTGCTTTGCAACTTAGGAAATTAAATTACCTTCTTTTTTTGTACACAGCCTTAGCTTATGATGTCATTTGCTGCAGACCTTCATCTTGTTTTCAAGTTTTGTTTTGTGTTCAAGCTCGCTTCTGACTGTAATTTTGATAGAATTCACAGAGAGTGGCTATGTTTAATATTCTGTTGAAGTGTCTCTTACTGAGTGATTTGTCTTTTGAGCACTGGTGAAGTGTAGATGTGCAAACGATGTCTGATTGATCTTGAGTGACCAGGTAGAACAGATGATACCCAACTTCTGTGCTTGCACTTTGTACAGATGATGGCCAGGTTACTTTGAATGTCTGTCCCTGGCTGTGTAGGCTGCACAGTTACACCCCATCTTACTTTGAATGTCTGTCTCTCTGTATACCGTGTACAGACAATATCCAGGTTCATTTGTGCCCAGAAAAAGTCTGAAGTACTCTCAGCTGTAGGGTTTAAATGCCATGCAGGTAAGTTTTCTTCTGTGTGCCTTTTTGATTACTTTTTGTTCTCTACCACCCATGGCTTTTGTTCTGTCAGTGTGTGTGTGTGTGTGTGTGTGTGTGTGTGAGTGAGTGAGTGAGAGAGAGAGAAAGTACAGTAGAACCTGCCTCAAACAACCCCCATAAAAATCCTTTCCCACAGGGTCTTTAGAAGGAAAATCTCTTCAGTGGGAGGTCTGTCTGGTTTATGGCCCAAAAGAAGACTTCCAATTAAACTATTTCTCAAGGGAGGGAGCCTCTTGCTGCAAGCCCAACACACTATGAGGTGACAGTGTATTTCTTTGGATTGGGGTGAAAAGATTTCTTGTGTTGTTGGTTTTTTTTTTCCCCTGTTCTCCACCTACCCCATCTCTCACCACCCATCCCCCACTCCATCTGCCAACCCCTCTCTCCCCGTCCCCCCTCCACCACACCCATCCCAAACCCCAACCTCCCCCCAAACCCCCCATCTCCCACCCCCCCCCCCCATCCCCACCCCCCCCTGCCCCATACCAACCTCCCATCCCCACCTCCACCCAACCTCCCCCCCCCCCCATCCCCCATATCCCCACCCCCACCCCCACTCCACATCCCCTCTCCATTTCCTACCCTTGTCTTTCTCGGACTAACATACAGGGTATGAATTATCTGGATCACACTGGGGATTTCCTGGGGGGTTTTGTGTATGTCTACATCTGTATACTAACTGACATTATGAAAGTATTTGTTTTGTTGCATTTTTGTTTTTATAGTTTGATACTAAGGAAAACGCGCTTTTGATTCAGATGTACAGTGGTCTCCAATTAGTGTACAATTATCTGTGAGATTGAGCAGAACAGAACAGCATGATTTAAATCACAATCACCAGAGACAAAAAAACATAATTTTAAATCACAAACACCAAAGACAGAAACCTTTTTTTTCTGTAATGGCTCATTTTTGTATTTGACAGGCGTTGTTAATGTATGTGTTGATGGCTGTTTTGAGAGAGAAAGTGTGTGTGTGGGCAGGTGAGGGCATGTTATGTATAATGTTGACGATTTAGCACCTCTGCCAGTGTTTTCACCCGTGTCTGCTGACAGATTTGTTTTGTCAGCCAGGTAGACGCTGCGATTGCTGAACTGATTATAGAGAAAGTGGTGGGCAGATGTAACGTAGCCTGAGAAAAAAAAAAAAAAAAGGTGCAAATCTGGATCCAAGATCCCTTGGGGCATGGCGATGGCCTACGTTCTTTCGAGTGCCCTTCCTAGTTTTTATGGCAACACTGAAGTTCTGCTTTGAACGTTGATGAAATTTTGGATGGATTATATTCTGGGATGTGTGGATGTGTGTGTATTTGTGTGTGTGCGTCTGTGTGCCTGCCTGCAAAGGAAATAAATGCATGTGTGCAGATCCACATGTTTGTTCTGTGTAAATAAGCAAGCATTGTCTGTTCATGTTGGTCTGTATTTGCTATTGTCTGTGTACATATGTGATATATGAATCCTGGATACTACCTGTGCTTTTTTATGCTTTAGCATACACGATATTTGTATCCAATCAAACCTTGAAATGTGCACTTGTTGTTTGAAATCCTTTTATTGTTAACTGTAGTCAGTGTTGTCTTATTTGTTAATCCAATACATGTAGAATAATGAGTGACTTGAAATGTGATCCAGAGGCACTGCACACCATCAAAAGCATCCTACACAGTAGGTAACAGCTTTAATATAAGAAGTGGCCAAGAAAGAGATCAGTGTCAAATGTCTTCGCAATCATTCTCAAAGGAGGCTGAAACAGACTGAAGATCACTGCAGATAGACTGAAGATCACTGCAGATAGACGCACGATACAGAGTGCAAAGTCACGCTCACTTCATGCACAATATGCAACAGGCAGATGGATTTTTGAGAACTGTGTCTCTTGCAGATGTCATGAATTAGAATAATGGACAAAGAATGTACAGAGCAATACTCTCCAGATGACGGTTAGCAAGAGAATTGGGAGGGGGGGGGGGGGGGGGGGGGGGGGGGGGGGGGCACAATTACCAACAACTGGGAAGAAAAAAAATGGCCCTCAAAACTGACATTCTTCCTCTCTAGACTTTTGATGTCTTCTGTGGACAACAGGCCTCCAGAGAGCATTGTTGTGTGCATTGCTGCCTTTAGAACTTGTGACGTCTGAAGAACACCTGTTTGTCGGAATATCAATTGCTTGGCATTGTGTGCAAAGTGAGCGTTAGTTTGGGACTTTGTTTTGCATGCTTTAAAGAATAAGAACCATTGCCATTCATCGAATGAGTTTTGGTTAGGCTAGCGTGTGGGAAGGACAGTCATTTGTGAATCCATGTCAAAACCACATGCTTCTGGAGCAAAGTCTGTCTATCCTCATTGTATTTTTGTTTGTTTGTTTGTTTTTTTTTTGCTCTAAAAACTGATATCCTGTTTGAGACCCACCGATAGTGATTTGTAACTTTCCAGTAAAATGTCTGCAGACTACGCAAAGGTCATGTTTCCATTTTTGAAAAATTAATCAAATGCATGGGATCATTTGATGTATGAGCTGTTCAGTTGCTGATGATGTAGTTTTGCATAAGGAAAGAGATAAGTGGTGCAAGTGTCGTTTAAGCTTCTGTCGTTTGTTTTGGTTAATTCCAAATGGATTGTTCTGCAGATTGCATAGGTGAGCTGTTATTGATGGATATTAATTCATGATTGAGACAAGTTCAACACAAATTGAAAAAAAAAGCTTTGCTAATCATTTTGTAATTTTTTTTAAGTTTGTTGTTAGTTTTGAGAGTTTTTTTTTTTTTTTTGTTGAGAGTTTTTATATTCATTCATATTCTTTTATCAGTGTATGTGTTTACAAGGTACTTTCCTTGAGTGTGTTTCTGTATAAATGCAAATTGACAACATTATGTGCCATTGATTATTCTTCTCTCATTGCTTTTGTGTGTTGTTTTTTTGAGCGTTTGTTGTTGTTGTTTGTTGTAGTTCGATTTTGCTGCTGTTCAGAAAGGGGAGGTGGGGGGGGGGGGGGGGGGGGGGGGGAATCTGTAGGGAATTATTTTTAAAGAATTCTTTTGTTTGGAAAAGTTGTAATCTGTTTGTTGAGTGTACACCGTGCACTTCTTTTTTCTTCTGACAGAAATAGTTGATTTGTTACTTTGAGTAAGATGGGCTTGCACAAGACTTTAGGGTAAAAAAAAAAAAAAAAAGGAAGGCAGTATTAGAATAATTGAACAACCTGATGTATTTGAGGATAGGCTACGTGGGTGAGGTAAGTGGAAGCTGTATCATGCACTCAGGACGATGTTTTTGACCTGTACACATTGCATTTGAGCAGAACATGTGGTTTGATGTGCAAAGCAGGGTTGATCTGTACTGTGTGGAGTGGAATGAATTGAACCTGATTCAGAAAACCGTGGTGTTGGGACAGACTGCTGTTTCTGATCTTTAGTCCAACAGTACATCATTTATGCAGGCTTTTAGTGCATGTGTGCGAGTGTGTCTGCGAAAGAGGTATTCACGATTTTTCATGCAGTGCATAAGTCATTCTGGACAAAGGTCCACATGACTTGTAACAAGATAGATGCTGCACTAGCTGATGTGAGAGATCAGTTTGAATTATGAGGGTGGTTCAGGTCTTTTGATGAATCCAGTTCTTTTCAGTTAGGACCACATTTCATGCTTCTGCAGAAGGTGCAGTGTGCATAGTCACTGTATTGGAATTAGGGGATCACTGATTTTACTGTTTTGTCTGTAAAATTTGAAAAATATTGCTGAAACTGCACCCCAAAAATGACAAATGTACCACAAGACTAAGTTATTTAACGCCCATCTTGTGCCAAGGTGAATGAAGATAAGTGATTGCTGTGTTGTTTTTGTTGTCCTGAGTGTTTTGTATCTTGCCTGAAGAAGACCTATGAGGTCGAAACGCATCAGGCAAAGGAAGGAGGACAGCAGCCCCAACTGGAGCAGGAAGTCTCCTTTGAAGAAATCAAAAGCATTATCAAGGAGAAAGCAGAAAAGAAGATGGCTTGAGCAGCACCCAGACTTCAACAAGAGGGATGCATACTACCTGCTGCCCAGATCAGATCAAGTGAGCATTGTGAGACAGAGGACAGGGCACTCCAGACTGAGACATCACACGTTCACAAAATTCCACATTGGCGAGTCTTCAGGTTGCCCGTGTGGTACAGCCCTAATGACAGTGGAACACTTCCTGCAGGACTGTCCTACACATGAAAAGCTGAGGGCAGACACCTGACCTGCCAACACACCGATGAGGGAGAAAACTTTAAGGATCACTGGAGGGCCTTCGCAGTACAGCAGCCATCGTCAGTGCCCCTGGGGTTCCTGTCTGTGTGAACGAAGAAGAAGAAGAAGAAACGCATCATGTTTTGTCTTGTGATTCATTTGTCATCATTTTTTGCTTGGAGCTTCAGCAATAATTTTTCAAATGTATGCAGATTTCTGCCAGCTGTGGCCTCACTTTGCAACCAGATCTGGTTTGTCTGTGGTTTCTTTAAGGCCTCCCAGGCCACATGTTCAGTTTGTTTTAGCCTCTGAGTCAGAAATAGGTCAATTCAACGCAGATGAATTCTGGGATAACTCTTTACAATAGATCGTCCCTCGGTGCAGACTTCAGAGGATATTTACCCATTCGTACCTTTTAAAGAGTGAAGAAGCTCTGTGGTGCATTCCATGTCATGTTCCATTCACAGTGAAACATATTCTTTTAGAGTGTTTGGACTTGCACGATGTGAGACACAAACATTTTTACAGCAGATTCCATGAAAACCTTGTTCAGAGACGTTCCGCCTGAAACGATCTTTGAGTTCTTGAAAGAGATTAACATCTTTCATTGGATCTGAGATTTTACAGTAGAAAGATTTTTAACAAACTTTCGGATGGGTTTTTCGATGTATTTTAAGAACTGTGTGTGAATGAATGACTTGTGAGTTGATTTTGATGTGGTGACAACCCTGATGTGGCTCTTTGCGGTCGGCTGGGCTATTAGCAAAAAAATTATCTTATCTTATCTTCTGAGGATATGTCTGAGAAAAAAAAATCAGAGTCCAGGATTTGTCCATGGTTTCTTAGTCTGCAGCATGTTTCACAAGTTGCTTCTGTTCACCAGGCTACCCACCTTTGTTTGATTTGCAGCCTTGGTCCAAACTTTAATGTTGAAAATTAGATGTATAGAGTGTAAGAAGTCCATGAGAATGTTACCTAAACAGTGGCAAGGAGAAAGAAAAAGAAAAAGGGAAACCAACCAGAAACAGGATATATGCCCAGGTGACAGATGTTTTTCACTCAGAAAAAGACTCAAATCAACTGGCAGTGCAGCTAACTTGAAGTAGTGCGTTTGATAAGTCAAGGTAGAGGTAGTGCTTGTGTTCAATGATAAAGTAAACCAGGTCCAAGTAAGTTTGCCTGCTATTGTAATAAATGAGGTCTTTTTCTGTGTCTTCACAGCTTCTGTGTTTCTCTATGTGTGTGTGTGTGTGTGGGGGGGGGGGGGGGGGGGGGTTAATTGTTTCTGCACGACTTCAATGCTGAATTCAGTATCATAGATCTTCAAAACAGTGCAAACTTGTTTGTGTGAAAATCATGCCATTTACAACATGGCTGCCACTTAGTTGTTATGGCAACAAAAATTTAGATGATACTAAAGTTTGTTCTATCTGCTAACGTGCCAGTTTTAGGCCAACCTGTTTGAAAATAAAACCTTGGTGGTGCCTTTTTCCCCACTATATACCGAGGCACGTTTGCCCAGAATGGGTTAAAAGCAGTTTGTCCCAACACCTGAAATAATCTGAACATTCAGACATGGTTAATTTCTCATCAAAACAGATTTATTTGTAGTTTGGTCAGCACAGTTCAAACATGTCAAAACAGCACAGTGTCATGGGTGGTGATTTTTGTTAGTTGTGGTGCTTTTTTTGTTTATGTGTGTTCTTATTTATGTGGCTTTTTTTTTTTTTTTTAAAAATGTATTCATTTTTTTAGTGAGTGCACCCACATGCGTACTTCGTACTGGTAGCTCTTCTGGTTGATTTTTTTTTTTTTAATTGTTGTTGTCGTTCTTGGTGTTCATGTGCCAAAAGTGCTTTCTGCAAATGAGAACTTAGTGGAGTTTTGCTGTTTTTTCCCCTCCCTTCCCTTCTCTCTCCTTGTTGCTCTTGAGGTATGTGGCCAAAGATGAGGACTGTTGCCGTGTCAGAAATGAAATTTGAATGTGTGTGTGTGCATGCATGCGTGCGTGCATGCATATGTGTGTGTGTGTGACTGTTATCACACATACCATCTCTCGGCTTCGTTGGTGATTTTGTTGTTCTTTTGTTTAATTTGCTTTCATTTGCGTTTTTTTTTAGTGAGCACTATGTGTACTGCTTTTTTTGTGGGAAAAAAAATATTTTTCTTTGTTATAAAATGTTTTGGAAGTCAGATTTTATTTTGGGATACAAATTAAAGGAAGGGGAATGTCCTGTTTTGAGCCATTTAGGGAGGAGTTCAGTGTACAGAAAGTCAAGATTGTAAGAATGCAAAATAGATGATTTGCCACATGTACATCGCTATCTCCCTGTTCATGTCCCAGGTTTTATTGTTTTTATTAAGCAATGAGCACCTCTGAGCGGGTGTCATTTCTTACTCCATTGATCTAAGGTGCTTGTAGCAGTGTCATGTGATTTCTGTCTGTACTCATTTAGAGCTCTGCAGTCCACGTTCGCCAAGTTCAAACCAGAGACTTGCTGATTTCGAGCTCAGTGTGCTATCCGCTGTACCTTCCCACACACTCACGATCCTGGTTGCTTCAGGTGTCTTTTTTTTTTTTTTTTTTTTTTTTTTTTTTTTTTTTTTTTTTGGTTTTTTTTTTTTTTTGCTTTTTATATTTATTTATTTTTTTTAATTTATTTATTTATTTATTTTTTTTTTTGCTTTTTTTTTATTTTTATTTTTTTTTAACTTTTTTTTGCTTTTTTAATTTTTTTTTTACTTTTTATTTATTTATTTTTTTTTTTGCTTTTGCTTTTTTTTTAATTTATTTTTTTTGCTTTGCTTCAGGTGTCGGTCACCAAGTTCCTAGTCAAATCTTGCTGACACCTAATATGAAAATTATATTGTTGTAGTTCTGATGGGGTGGCATTTTAAGATAGGTCCCCTTCCCCTACTCTCTCAGGACAGATAACCCTGCCCTCCACATTGCCTTTGGTGGATGGTGGGTGGGACGTTTAAACCAGAATAAACCAAAATGAAACTAACTATTCCCCATCCCCCACCCTCTGTCAGTCTGATGATGTCACTTCAGATGTGGACACTTCTAACCACCACCACCACCACCACCACCCCCCCCCCCCCCCCCCACCCCACCCCCCACCACACACACACACACACACACTCGCTCCCTCAAAAACATGACCTTGTATTATATTTCATGTTAGTGTTGTGGCAAACTATTGATTGGGTGAAGATTGAGCGTTCCTTGGAATATTTGAGAGGAAGCTGATCCGCGCTAAACTTTGTTGAAAGTCGGTATAGATTACCACAGAGAAGACATTGTATCAGCGGTAAAGTTAGGTAATTACATTGCGCCATGAAGAATGTCTGCAAGTGAATTTGATCTTTGTTGGTTTAGAGGTTCGAGAGGCAAATCACAGCCACCCCATACAAAAGGAGCGACAGGGAGTTATCTTTTATATGCTTATACTATTTTAGATGTCAAGTCAGTGTGATAAGAACCCAGTTACTTCTAGATATCTGTAATAAAGAAGATTTTAGTATAAACATGTGATACTTATCATGACAAAATTTAGTACATTCATAAAAAAATCTCCTGTGTGTGGGGGTTGTGTTTGTTTTGACATATTTTGTAGAAAGAAAAAAAAGTTTTGAGAGTGTGAGGAATTTTGCACATCATTTACATCATATTTGTTATACTTCTTTTTTTTGGGGGGGGGGGGTACGTTTGTTATTTGCTGCTGTGGGTTCAGTCAAACGTGGAGGTGGTGTCTTGATTCGGTGGTGCTACTTTGCGTTCATGCCTTTTTCAGTCTCCCCCCTGTTGCTTGTCTGTCTGTCAGTGTATGGTGTGAGTGTGGGCTGGGAGAGGGTGGGGTATGGCGGTGAGAACATCCTATGTATGTTTGAGTGATGGTGCAGGGAAACGCTTCCCAATGTCTTTTTTATGTTTTACCATGTTTCTTTTTGTGTCTGTGACGCATACTTCGCCACAGTTTTGTTGTGTTTGTGTCTTTTTTTTTTTTTTTTCCTTTTGGTGGCATCTGTTGTGGAATGACACAGTGTGGAATGTTTGAGCCCATTTCCTATTTGCCTTGCTCATCATCGGCGTTGATACCAGGCAGTCATTACCCTGCCTTAATGGCGTCATTGTAAGATACAATGGGTGATGTAGGTGGTTTTCAGTAGCTGCTACGTGGCCTTCATGATTGGCTGAGCTGTAAACGTCATGACCTTGCAGGGTTATTTTGAAACGCTAGAGTGAAGGTTCTGTTTGGTCAAGGTACTGCTTTTTTTTCAGTTGGAACTCGATTTGGATGAGCGGTTGCAAGTGTCTGTGTGTGGTCGACATCTTTTTTTATGTGTTCTTTTGTCCATGTATTTGTGTGCGTGTACGTATGTGGGGGTTTTTTTTTTTTTTTTTTTTTTTTTTTTTTTTAATGGTTGCCTTTCCAGCTTTATATTCCAGTGTGGCTGTGTTAGGCATGTAAGATTTTATTTCAGGAGGATTTTTTTTTTAAACTGCCTGTGTGTTGCCATGCTATAATCACATTTCATGTTTGCAATAATGTGTGTGAGAATGGTGTCTTTATCTGCTGCCACCCTCCCACCCTGTTTGACTCTGTCCTGTTGTTGTTGTTTTTTTTCTTTTTCTTTTCAGTCTCATGTCCAATGTTTTTTTTCTGCCTTTGTGGCACATTGTCCTGTCTTTGTTCTAGAGATTTTTTACACTTTTTTCTTCTCTGTGCAGAGTTTGACTGTTTTGCTGTCTGGCAGGGGGATAGGGAGTTTTGACACACTGGTGAGAGTAGACAGTTACTGTTTATTCTTCATCGTCACAGTTTACCTCCTCATATTGTGCGCTTTTGATGACATTGAGATGCTTTTCTTCTTTCTTTTTTTTTTTCCCAAAACTGGGGGCAGAAAATTAATCCGAGAGACTAGCTCTCTCAGCACAGCCGTTTTTTTGTGTTTGTTAGTTTTGCTGCGGTATGATTAATTTATATAAGTTTTTTTTTTTTTTTTTTAGGATGAAACTTTTTTCTGTCAGTGTGGCAACATCCCAGAGAAGGCCCCAAGTGGTCAACTGGGCGATAATGACAGTATGAGAAGCTAGAGGAGAGTGTGACTGGGCCAGGTGCTTGAAGTGAAGTTCCTCATTTCTGTCTCTTCAGTTTTGTAATTTGGGGAATGAATGGGATGCGTTTGTTTTTTTTACTGACAAGCTGAAGTTGTGTGCAAGTAAAATGTTCATGTAATGGAACAAAATTTGCATTTATTGATCACTGCCAAGTGTACGGCAGGCTAAGCTGCTTGATCGCATGGTTCAGGTTGATTGGTCTCAGCCACTTGAGTATTGTTGTAGCGGAGGAAAATTTGTTTTCATCAGTCTGTGCCACATGCACCACTAGCCAAGCTGTTTTAATTCTTTCGCGATGGGCGCAGCTATGCAATGTCACTACCCTGCCACTGCATGCTCCGCACATGCTTGCTTACAACTGTTGCAGATGCAGGATTTTCACAGTTTTTAAAATTTTATTTTACAAACCTGTTGTCATATAACAACAGAAAGGGTAAAAATGTGAACTTTGCAATGAGCATACACTTGAATATACTTTTGGTAAAAAAAGCAACTCTACAGTTATGGAAACAACATAATTAAAACGTCGTAGAACACAATTTTGTTTACAAGTCTCTTTGTTCAGACTACTATGGCGTCACTAAGATAATCGCTACTGCATGCAAACTTTCCAATCTTTCTAATAGCTAGAACCCAGTTCTAAATATTTAGGACAGCTGCAACCCTTACACCATAGACAAGAGAACATCGGATTTTTTTTTTAGTTTTTTTATTGTTGTAATTGTGACGGAATGGCGCTACGCTTGTCTGGGATCTGCAGCAGCATTGCCGTCACCATGGAACGACTCGCCGTGAATGGGCTGGCAGGGTTGCTGTAACTATTGCACGGTGCATTGCAAAGGCAGCTTGATAGCTCGGTGTGCAGTACAGGTGGCTTCTCCCAGAACGCTGGAAGCATGGGCTAGACCCTTACCGAGTTTGTTAGCTCACAAGGCAAAGTGGTGACTGAAGCTATGGAACAAGGCCGCAGTCCTTTTACTGGTCAGAGCTTTGACATCGCTGTGTACACATACCTAGCATGCTTAGCAACAGTGAAACAGTTACTGTACCACACCATCGGGAAACGCAAAGCAACCAAATGCTGGGCCTGCTGTACACAGGGCTGGTTTAAAGTTGATGGACGCCACTTTTATCAATGGTAATGCATGTAAATGGTAAGCCCTCTGTTTACTGCATGGTGTGTTATGTAGTGTCGTGCTTGTCTAATGTGTTTGTTCTCCCATATTGGATTTTCCTGTGAAATAAGCACCTTCCAGGGAAACTCTCCCATGTTACATCAGCACCGCTGTTTTCCTTCTCATTCTCATTTATTAATGAAGCCCATTTACTGATACAGCGTTCTACACTGGAAAAAGCTGCAATAAGATTTTTTTCCCCCATTTGATCAATGCTCTCTCTTGTGTCAAAAAATCAAGTTTTCAGGAATAATGATAATGACGCGTCTTTTTCTTTTTTTTTTTTTTTTTTTTTTTTAAATAAATTTGAAAGATCCTGGGTTAGAAATCAGGTGTGACCAATGTTAAAAATTCACATTGCATAGGCGATGAGGGAAATAACAGTAGTGCATGTATTGGTGGTCCTAAAGAACAGACGAGTGTTTGGAATGCGCCTGGAGTTGCTAATAGCTGGTAGGTCTTTGGTCAGTTGCCATTCGCCAAAAGAATACTGTACCTTTTCATGCACACTTCATAACATGAAGGAATCATGTACTCTCCAGGATCTTGTTTGAACAAGGAATTTGAAATTCAGAGATCAGAATGTGTGACATCATATCTTTCATTTTTTGTTACACATTAAAGAAAAAAATCATGGACTTTCGGAACTCCCAAGAGGAGAAAAATATCATGCAGGAATAAATGACTAACAAGAGCAGCAATAATGACGATATTGATGATATCCCAAATGTACTTCTTTTTTTTTTTTCATTATTGTATTGAAGTTTTATTTTGTAAACACATTTTTGTTACTCGACTGGTTTTTATGTAAATGATTGATTTGTAAAAAGAAAATTGTATATTTTCTCCACTGACTTTAAAGAAAGTGTGAAAGAAGGGAAGGGGGGGGGGGGGGGGAGGACTGTTAAATTTTCACAATTCACAAAACATCTGTATACATTTTGAGAGATACTAGTAAAAAAAATGTGGAATGGCTGATGCCTTTGCATGTCTTAGGGGTTTTTTTTTAGCTTTGGGTTGAATTTTTTTTTTTTTTGTTTTTTGTATGCCTTAAGGCTTTCGGTAATATAGCCATTGTGTCATAAATTGCTGTAGATAGTATATGAATGATGAAGATGATGTTTTTGTGACAACTCTATTCTTCCTGGCCACAAGCCCTGCAGGGATTGTGTGTGAGGTCAGTTGGGCTGTAACATGACTGTCAAAATCCACTGTGTTGTTGTTACATGTGAAGGCATCACTTAGCGCCAGAGCCACATTGTCTGACTGGGTAACTGGTGAGCCTGCGTGAAATGATCTGAACGAGAGAGCACAGTCTACTTAAGCGGAAGAAAACTTGTCCAGTGTTGTCCTACAAAATTGTGCATTTTGTGCTTTTTTCTCTCTCTCTGTTGTGTTTTGCAACAAATTATTGCAAGAGTTGATAATGTCATAAACTTTTGCTTGTGGTGTCCAGATGAAAACAATGGAAGAAGAAAGGAGTCTGGGAGATGTGTGATGATTGAACTGTACAGTAACGGAGTAAATGTGATTTGTGCTGTCACGTTCAGTGTGGTTTGGAAGGCATTCCCAACCTAATCTCTGTTTTGAATGTAAAACCCTAAATGTGATACATGGAGAATGTAGAGTTCCTTTTACACCATCTTAAACGTCTCCGCGTGTTGGATTTATTTTTCTTTTTATGAAATGCCAAACAAACTTGTTGATAGAGAAGAAAAAAAAAATCATGTCACAAATGATGGGAGGGAAAGGAGGGCATTCAGTGGGAAATATCAAAACCACAAGTGACAGTTGAACTGAGAATTTTCTCTTTCGTGACCTGTCGTGTTAATCTGTGTTGAGGATCGTCTGGGGTCAGAAACAAATCGTTTTGGAGTCGGAGAACAAATCGTTTTGTGCGGAGTTGTGAAAGAAAAGGCATGGCAGCAGTGCTGTCAGTTTGTTGACGTGATACTTGTCCACACCAGGAACACAGACCCGGTTATGTAAAATTAGGACCTTTGATATGATGGAGATTTATTTTCGGTTGCAACCCTTTCTCCCCCAGATTCTGTTGATCTCATTGGTCTCTTTCTTCCATCTGAAGTGCTGTGTTAGGTTCTGTTGTTTGTGGAAAACATTACTGCATTTGTATGTGAGCCAGCTTCATGCAGTACCCTTTCTCCCAGCCTTCTGTATGTTGCCCTCCCTTCTATGAACCTCCCACATCCTCATTCTGTCTACGAGTCGGTCCATCTCCTCACGCATACGCCATGCACACACACTTTTTATTTCCTTGTCTGTGCGAATGATACAGTTGATGAGCATTCTTATGTAATACACCATGAACTGATTTCAATCGTGGTCATTTATAAATGAACAATAAATATGTGAAGATGTTAATGACACTTTTGTGTGTGTTTATTACAGAGAAAATGATCTTCATGTTTCACATGCTCATTATGACATGAGTGTCAACGACAGAACAGTTTCACAGTCAGCAAACGGCACTCTACACAATCACAAGATAGATTCAGTCAGGACTTCTCTCTCTGCACAATTTATTAGTTACTTTTTTACACCCATATATTGCGATCCATGGTGTGTGTGTGTGTGCCACGCCACCTTTGGGAATTTCTCAAACAGCATCTGAGACAAGAGACAAACCCTGTTCACTATGATGATCATTTAGTGGCTTGGGGCTAGGTGGGCCCACTGAATCAAACACTGCTGTCCTGAGCCAAGTCTTTTTCTATTGATCTAAACCAAGGTCCTGTATGTGAACGCATGCATAAAACATTGTTTCAAATGCTTGCACGTTAAATTACATTCCATTCTTTGTAGAAATGTAGGCCATCATTTGATATTAAGATGTATGAAAAAAAAAATGATGCTGGAACAAATTAAAATAAAACCATCAATCCCCATCTCTCTCTAATTCCCATCTTACACCTTGCTTCTGTGTCCACCAGACGCCGCACCCTCTGCTTGAATGCTTGCATTACAATCATTTAAGAAAAATTACTTGCAATCTACATCACACTCCATACTTCGTTTAAAAAAAAAAAAAAATCAAGGCCACTGTGTCGCACTAGCTTTGAGATAATGTAAAAAAAAAAAAAAAAAAAAAAAACTGACCCCCCAAACCAAATCAAAACGCCAGCTGTATTTCCTTCCTCTGCCCACCACACCCCATTAACTCGCCACTTAACACTCAGATATGCATGCATCATATGATGCAACCCTCTCAAATCTAGATTCCAAGTCACCAATCAATGAATGTGAAACCTACTAATCATCACTTTAAATCCACTCTGTAGGTATGAGGATATATGATCATGAGAGTGGCACATTTTCAGTCTTTGTCTTCTGTGGTCGTCGTTTGTTACCCAGTCTTAATCTGTTAACCTTTGAAGCAAAAATACATCTAGCCAGCTCATTTTGAGAACTTGTGTATGTCTCTGTCTTTGTTTACACCAGAAAGCAGTTTTTGTTTTCAACGTAATTGTTGCTATTCTCTCTCTCCCAACAGAACCTCACCAAGATTCTCCATGGTGTACAGCAAAGCCAATATTGCACATAAGACTGCGATTTATCTCGCAGCACCCCCTTTTACATGAAACAAGGCAATGACAAAAAAAAAAAAGAAGAAAGAAATACAGTAATGCATCAACATTCTCGGTCTCAGTCACTACAAAATGAAAGTGAGCACATTATCTAAAACACACACACACACACACAAAAACGCAGCGTTTACACAACTTCGCAGAAAAAGACACATCAGGAGAGGTATGTTCTTTTCTCTCCTCCAAAGCAAGAACATCACACCCACTACAATCTAGATATCCATTAATCTCAGACAACAACAAAACCTAGTCCCATCTCATAACCACTTGCAATAAAAAAAGAGAGAAACTTCTACATGTGGGACATAAATCATTCAGACATCAGTATGAGTGACCCACTAATAAGTGAAACTTGAATTAAAAAAAAAAAAAAAAATGTTTCAATGGACCATGATGAACACATTAATTCAACATTTTCTGTGAATATTCTGTGAACTGATTTTTTTCTTCTGCACACACACAAACACACAAAGAGAGAACACAAAATCACAAGTATATACACTCGCACATACATACACCCTTTTCCATTTGATTTGCAACATCTTTTCATCAGAAAACAAACACTCACTCTTACAGCAAACACACAACCAGAACCTTGCACATGTAGATATCCATTCACACAAAACACATCACCACAACCAGAAATGAAGCCCCATACTCCACACCTGAAAACACATCGCACACAGATGACGTGCAGTGAATAACTATACACATAGATCAGGCAAACTGGTAAAGGAATAACATTTTGTCTATTTCAAATTGTTTCTCTTACCAATATATAAACAAGAGATAATAAATACGTACATGAAAGAAACGAAATACAACTTAACTGAACTGAAATTGTTAGTACCAAATAAGTTCGAATGGTAAGATTAGCCTTCCACTCTGTAACCCTTTCGCTGACAGTTTAACAAAATCTGCTATATCCCTGTTTAAGTGGCTCGTGCAAGTGACTCCCAAGGATGCGACTTCATCACATTTAAAGCAGTTGTCTTGCTACTTCCAGTACAAGCGAGATGGTTGTAGTTTTAAAAGAGTGGGACTTGAGATCATGCTCCCTTGTTACTTGTTTTTCTAATACCTGTATGAAATCTGATGCATTCTGGGACAGTAAGGGGCCTGATTAAAGGTTTTGGAAGAGGCTGAAAAAAGGAGTGTTTCTTGACCCCATCTTCCCATTTTCTATGGTTCACTGTTGAGCAGTGTGGTTAAAAAGTCTTGCAGCCACTTCTTTAGTAACTGCCATTGGTAGAACATAGGTCACAACACGCCCCTCCTGGGACGAACTCTTCTGATGTGAAGGCCAGTCCTCCATCAGCAACTCTGAACTTGGTCCACTTTCAGTTCCATTTATTTTTGACAGATCATCTCTTCAGTAGCCGCCATTTTAGCAGGATCGAAAAAAAAAAAAAAAAAAGCCAAATCTACAACTGACTGTAGGAATAAATAGAAATTTTTCACAGGATTCTTTTTTTGTGTATGAAAGTATAACTTTTGGGAAAAAAACAAATTCTCTTCAAAACTGGAAAAATTCCTATCTCTGAACTTAAATCTATGCAGGCTTTCTGTTCATCCCACATCTTCAACACAATCTGTTGGTGTTACGGAACGGTTTTCCTTCAACTGATTCAGAAACCAACCATCCATGACAAGCCTTACTGTGACGTTTATGCTACTCTGGCACTGCAAGGATCAAGGACTTGTTCAGAGGCCAGAGTGTGAACAGACAAGGCAGAACAAATCGATATCCATCAGGTGTTCTGTAAATGTACAGCAAGACAGATGCCTCTGAATGATGGTGGGAAGAACATATCTCTGACGCACTGGTGCCTTCATCCCAAACTGATCAACTAGAGTCCTCATCACAATCTCGCTTTCTGTCACATCGCTACCTGCACATACACACACACACACAATTATCAGTTAGTTATCTATATGAGTTGAGGAATACAATATACTATTCCATGTGTGCACACATCATCAGTTATCTGTGTAAGTGAGTTGATGCAAACAATATACTGTTCCAATTTCTGAGATTTTCAGCAGCAAGGTGGAATCATTTTCTAAGTGCAGACCCAAGCAAAGCACTTTATGACAATTACACTCCGTAACTGCTTCACTGTGTACATAAAATCTATTACAATTCTACCCATAGACAGCCCCCATGCCATTACATCACTGCACTTTACTCCCCAGAACCCCACCATCATAACAGCTGTACATGCATATAATACAAAGTTCAGTGAAGAATAAATTTCTCCAGGATCTTTATGCACCCAGTTTTTATACCCAGTATATCATTAAAAAATGTTTCACTTAGCACTCTTTTTCTATTTCATAATGATTTGTGATTTCTCTGGCAAAGAAAATCTCGGAGGAAGAGAAGAAGATTTGACAGCATTAGAAATGTGAACACAACAATCGGTTCATTCAATGTCAAATTCTATATCAAGCATTCAATTAAATTCAAGTCTAAAGCAGCCCCAAACATTAACTTTAACTCAATCTAGCACAACAGGTAGTAAACCTTTTGAAAGCACAGAGAAAATTCAGTGTTCACGAGCATGACTTGGGAGCCGGGGAGAATGCTGTCTTTGTGAAAGCATGTATGCAGCACACATAATCTTATGTACACAGTGGTGAATACACCCATTTTGAGCACAGAGATTTTTAAAGCACTTGATAGCTTTTTAAACTGGCCGGCCAAGCTGGGTAGCTATACTATGTCTATGTAAACAAGACCAATGCTACGTGACAAAGCCCTGGCACTGAAGTGAATAAATGTATCTGATCTATGAATGCTTCTGAAACAGAAAAGTTAAAGCCCTGATGACTTTTACACTAGACCTCATCAGTCAGGGAGCTGTTTCTTGTAACAACCATTGCAAGCACTTCAACCCTGTAGGATATTTTTTTAAAAGTATGACCTACACACAAAAATGAAGAATTTCTTTTTAAATGAAAACACACACACACGCACACACACACACATACACGCACGCAAGCACACACACACACACACACTTAAGGTAAGACAGAGGTTATTTGAAAATTCACAGCAGTGAGTGATCCAGCCAGAAGACGGAGACGTCACACACAGTATCAAGAATAATCAAGCATAACTTGAAAGAAGACATGGAGGCAACAATAATCTTCAACCTACTATCTGAGGTGATTTTTTTTTTTTTAGATAAAAGTCTATTCATAGGCAGAACATCTCTGAATATAGCATGACTTTCCTTCCTTCCACAAAGCAGTGTCTAGCTGAAAGTATTTAGCACATGATAGAAACAAAAGTTTGTAAAAACAGCCAACATCAACAAACCACTGTGTCAGAAACAACACAGACACACACACACACGACACACACACACACACACACACACACATATAAAATGCATATGTACAAATAGTTCAAAAATGGAAAA
Source organism: Conus betulinus (assembly GCA_016801955.1). Lineage (NCBI taxonomy): Eukaryota > Metazoa > Mollusca > Gastropoda > Neogastropoda > Conidae > Conus > Conus betulinus. Next base: position 330,609 of record JADBJO010000463.1, on the reverse strand, counting down.
GCAAATCAAAATGATGACATATTTCACACATTCAGTTCACAACAGACCTTACTCAATTAAGCCTACAAATGAAAGTGTTAAAAGAACACAAAAATCTCCTCACAGAAGACTATTTCTGGGGTGACTGCGCCTTGGACACCTTCTTCAGGTAGTGGTAGTTGGGCAGGATCTTGGTCAGGAAGTCGATCTGGAGGTTCTGGGCCTGCAACACAGCCATCAAGATTCCTCTCCTCACTCACAGAACGAGGCCTCCTGTCTCTAGCATTGGCGATGAAGACAATTTTCTTCTGCACAATTTGGCACATCATTCTCACCAGCTGCTAACCCCATCTTAGAGTCTGAGCACCCAGCTCAGGTTAACCCTTTTCGTCCCAAGTAAATCTAAGAAATCTCATTGTCCAGACCAAGTAATTTTCAAGCGGTGACTGCTGAAAACAGGTAAGTCAGAAAAATATTCATTAAAATTTTGTTTTTCTGAATCGATTGTTGTGAAATCTGGTGTGCATGTTGCAAAATGATTTTGAAAGTTTGCTGTAAATGCATGTTGAAAAAATCTGGTTAGTTTTTATAAAAACAAACCAAACAAACCAAACAAAACAAACAATCACGGTTAGCTGCTTGCTGTATAAGACTTACCTGTCTGGTTTTTTCCACACCTAATCAAAAAAAGTACCCCAAAAGTAATCCCGTAGGAACCACAGATGTAATCCAATATCCAGAAATATGCACAAATCTAATAGTCCACATATAACAGTAAGAAAGAGACCCAAATGGTGTTTGTTCAGTCATGCATGTTTGCTACGCAGAAATCCACACTACACTTAAACACTAACACAGGCCTTAGACTATGTACAGAGACTGTTTATTTTGTTTTTCAGCTTCTACTCAGTGTCAGGCACTGCCGCTCATTCATGTGAAATACCATAAGAATAGCCTGGAATCTATTTCTGCTCATGCACTTGCCAAAAAATGGCATGGTCATCACATAATCTGTAGACCAGTATGATTTTATTTCTGGCTTGTCAATTATACCCATAGCAAACAGAAACCCCGAGAAAATTTTCATCTCCTTCAGACTGACATCTACCCACCCACTCAAGAGACTGTATTCTTTCAAAGTGTCACCTTTGCCCTCAGTAACCTGCTTTACATACAGGTTAGTTTGCTCCACTATTTTTAGCAGCATGCTGTCATCCACAAACAAACGAAAGAAAGAGATCGGGGAAGCATCAGGTTGTATGTCTGCTTTTACACAAGGAGCGCCGGAGAAATCAGGAACTTTTGGACGCTCATCAGTGTTTTCTTCACACCAAAGCCTGTCAGTTTTTCCTCACGTGTAGGCTTCAAAACTCGCCCTCTACCATCCCTACCTTGACAGCAACCCCGCCCCCTCTGACCTTGGATGTTGTTTACTTCACATGATGTAGAAGCGACGTTTTCAGTCTGCATTGACCTACTTTCTTCTTCACTCGCACTACTATCAGCATCGATTTCACTTTCATCACTTTTATTGCCATCTGAATCAGGCTCCCACCCATCACCTGACTCATCAGTGTCGTACTTGCTGTCGTCATCCATGAACAGCCGCTCATGAACCTCAGAAAGTGATACATTCCTTTCGTTTGCCATGTCGTCTGCTTCAAACACATACTGACACGTGGCACAGGAAGTAACGAGATTAATCTCCCTTCATGTAAACAGGCAGTTAGCATGGCAAAGCGCTTTCAGTTCACCAAAACCGAAAGTAATGATCGGGACACAAGGTCCTTGTTCTGCGGTCTCTTTGAAAGCACAAGTACGGCACGAGGGACTCATGCCGCGGGAAGAAATGTGTTAATGCATGACACACAGAGAAAGACACCACTTCATTTTACCCTACAACAGACACAAAAACACCTCTGAAGGCGCTCTGCTTCATATTAGGTCCTCCGCATGGAAGGTGCAGTGTGTGACAAGGCAAAACCTCCACAGAATTCTCCCAAAAATCAAATAAAGACAAAAATACGTTTTTCTGCTCTCTCGCCCGCACGCGCGCACACACACACACACACACACACACACACACACACACACACACACACACACACACACACACACACACACACACATGCGCGCGCACACACACACACACACACACACACACACACACACACACACACACACACACGCAAACACACAAACATACAGAGAAAGTGAGTTTACTGCATCACGCTGTCATTTGTAGAGACCAGCAGAGCTTTTACTTATGACTTACTAAAAATTACTTCTCTTTTTGTCCCGAGGCTACAGGCATTAAACAGATAACATTTTTATCTGAGAGAGAGAGAGAGATGCTGCAAAATGGTTCCACCCTACAGTAAGAAAAATAGATGTTTGGAAGTGGCCATGACTGGACTAGGTGGAGGATATTCACAAACTTAAGATACTTTCCATAAACTGGACAAGGATGGTTGCATACTCGATGTTTCACGTCCTCTGAAATCAAATACACCTGTCGTGGCTTCGTAGCAATCTGTGTCACCTGACATGCTAGAAATGAAGCAAAAGATGTGGAAAGTAATACAAACAGTGCAAGTAGGTGCCTGTAGGTCAGCATTTGGAACATTTTTGTTTCTCCACAAAAGATATGCAGAGTAAGCTGCACAGCATGTTGTTTATTAAATAACTCAAGGGAAGGTAATACAGAATGGTGGGTGTATGAATGTGCAATAGAAGTTTAATCGTTCTATCAAAAAATCAATCAGGTTTTCATTCAACGCCCATCTCGCACTGAATTTGGCAAAGATAAGTGACTGCTTGTTCCTTTTCATTGTCCTCAGTGTTGTTTATCTTGCCTGACAAAGACCTGTGTGGTCTAAATGAGTTGTGTTTTGTCTTGTGATTCGTTTGTCCACATTGTTCGGTGGAGTCAGTCATAATTACTTTTGAAACTACTGATAAGGTTGTCACCTATCTACAGACACTGCTCGACGTCCATGAAGCATGAGGTGATGGTTTCCTTCTGGGGGTGGACACTCAGCAAGTAACCAACTCACTAACCATTCACTGCCATCAACAGAGGGCTTACAGGATGGTGTTTGTGTGTGCTGGATCAGAAGAGTCACCACTAGGTACTGCCAAAGACATCTGGCAGAAGTGGTCAGAATCTCCACTAATGATCTGCCTGATACTGGCTGCTTGCATAGTGACTGTGACAGGATTACCATGGGTGTGGCTGCACTTTATAATGGGAAAGGGCACAGATAGGACAACAACCATTCCTCTCAAAAATTCTGGTCACATGTCCTGGGTGAGCTTTTCGATGATATACAAGAATTATTTTTCACCTGTCTCATATTTTGTACCTTCTCAATGATATTACCTATATGCACTTTATTCTGGTTTCCCAATAAAACAGTTGCACCCTCACTCGTCTGTCGCAGTTCCCAGCACTGGCAATCCACAGGATGCAATCAATGTCAAGACAAATGAGAAAATATTACTCTGCTGCCAAGTCACTTTTGTGGTTTTCAGTTTACTCAAGACACCACCAGCAAAGTCCCCTACTGGCGGCATTTGTTGTTAACTTGCACAGCCAGAAAACATCTACCATCCACAGAGTACCAGCAAGTCCATTCAATGAGACAGTTCCAATGAACAAGGAACAAGCTCTTTCGCATATCTTCGTACATGACAACACACTTCAAAACTGTCAAACTTCCCACAAAAGCAAAGACCAAAACCTACACACACTGTGATGTGCAAAAGAAAAAACATGAAGTTAAAAACCTACACACACACAGATATACACAAGAAAACAATGAAGTTATAAAAACCTACACACACACAGATACACACAAGAAAACATCACAGATACACACAAGAAAACAATGAAGTTATAAAACCTATACACACACAGATACACACAAGAAAACAATGAAATTATAAAACCTACACACACAGATACACACAAGAAAACATCACAGACACACACAAGAAAACAATGAAGTTATAAAACCTACACACACACAGATACACACAAGAAAACAATGAAGTTATAAAACCTACACACACACACAGATACACACACAAGACAAACATTGAAGTTATCAAACCTACACACACAAAGATATACACAAGAAAACAATGAAGTTATCAAACCTACACACACACAGATACACACAAGAAAACAATGAAGTTATAAAACCTACACACACACAGATACACACAAGAAAACAATGAAGTTATCAAACCTACACACATAGAGATACACACAAGAAAAACAATGAAGTTATAAAACCTACACACACACAGATACACACAAGAAAACAATGAAGTTATCAAACCTACACACATAGAGATACACACAAGAAAATGAAGTTATAAAACACACACACACACAGAGATACACACAAAAAAACAATGAAACTACTCAAGGAGTCTCACAGGTGGTCTTTCTCGCTGGATACGTCGGTGACATTTAGCCCCATAAATGACGGTGTTCTCAGGCAGCCTCTCCCAGTGGTCACATGACATGCGGCGCCGATGATGCAGCCAGATGACAGTTCCACCTGAGGCCCCACATAGGCTGAAACATACAGGAGTGATATAGAATATATAAGGATATACAGGCAGAAGAAGTGACATGGAACAACTGTTTGCCAACACATAGACGGAAGTAATGGGGAATAAACATAGACAAACATACATGCACAAGGGTCGTCAGAATCCAGGGAGACAATACACATTCTTTCTATAAACATTTAAGACCCAATCAGACCAAATTTACAAACTCATGTATACTAGGAACAGCTTGTACATCACACTAACAACAAAACTCCAGTGTATGACTACCATTATTTCAATGAAGGGGCTATCTGCTTCAATAACTGAAAGTAGCATTCATATATCATGATGCTATGATGCGTACGGTCAAAGTAACTCCGAACAACTGTAAAGTTCCTGTGGTTAGTCTTTGAATCCATACTGGGAACTGAACTCACTTGCAACAACCACCAGATGTTTTTCTCTCTTTTATTCCTTTACTTTTTTCCCTTACACCTGCATGTTTGGCGGCACAGTCATTCTTTTTTTAATTTTACACCTGCAAATTGACAAACCTTTACAAAATCAATGTTTACAAACTTTTAGCAGTCTTCAAGAGGGTATCTCAGTTAAGCAAAACCTTTCCAAACTCCTATTGATAATATGACCCTTGTATAGAGGATTTCAAACATAATTGTTTCCAGTGTGTGTGTGTGTGTGTGTGTGTGTGTGTGTGTGTGTGTGTGTGTGTGTGTGTGTGTGTGTGTGAGTGTGTGTGTGGCAACTTGTTCATAAAATTAGCATTATATTCATGCTTGCTACATGAGAGGAATAGAAAGACAGATATGAAGAATGTTGGAAAAATGGCATCCTATATGTGTGCATGTGTATGTGCGTGTGTGTGTTTGTGTATGTGCATGTGTGTGCATGTGTATGTATGACACTATTTGCGTGTGTGTGTATATGTGTGTGCGCAAGTACATGACAGCGCACTTCTGCTGACAGCTGCCAGTTCCTCGCGCTAACCTCCCACAAGCTTTCCTCCCTACGCGTAATGTGATACTAGCTGTCTGGCTAATTGTGTG
>JADBJO010000463.1:242500-315000 GCA_016801955.1 Conus betulinus | reverse complement strand
TAATGTGGAAGACTGCACACAATGATTTTTGCATGGGCGAAGCCTGACTGACAACTGATAATATCCACCTGATGATGCTGTGTTTTGAACATGAGCAAACAGGAGTCTGACAAAGCCAGACAATACTCATCTTATTTGCTGATGATTGCCTCCTTTACCGCCAGATCAACTCCCTAAAAGACCATATTCAGCTTCAAGAAGACCTCAACCAACTCAAAAAACCTGGGCCACTGACTGGGGTATGAAGTTTAACCCCAGCAAATGCTACATCCTTAGTATACGGCAGTCTACAAACTACATTTACTCCCTATGTAACACCCCCCTTCAGTATGTCCACACAAACCCCTACCTTGGTATCCAACTCTCTGATGACCTGAAATGGAGCACCCACATTGCCCACACCTGCAAGAAAGCACACACAGCACCTTGGCTTTCTCAGGAGAAACCCGCGCTTCTGCCCCCTGCAATGCAAGAAGAATGCCTATCTATCCCTCATCAGACCAGCCCTCGAGTATGGCTCCATCATTTGGAGCCCTTACCTCAAACAAGACATTGACAAACTCGAAAGAGTGCAGCGCCTATCCGCCTGGTTCATAACCAGCGATTACAATTCCAGAACACCCGGCTCCATCATCAAGATACTTCACACACTCTGCAACTGCCATTACTCGAACAGTGCAGACGTGATCTACGCCTCATCTTCTTCTTTTACAAGATGGTTGAGGGGTTGGGTACTGGCCATACCATCTGCTGAATATCTAATTCCACACAAACCAGGACGACTCATAAGGCCACGAACATCTGGCAACTACTATACCACCAGTGCGATCTCTGACTGTGATAGAAACAACACAAGAACATTCCAAGTCTGCAGATGCTAAACAGCCCAGTTCAGTCATTTTTTTGTTAGTGCAGTAAGAGACTGGAACCACCTTGAAGAAAATGATGTTAGGGCACCATCCATAGAAACTTTAAAAAGACTGATTGCATCAGAACAGCAAATTATCTAGACTGCACACACCCCCAACCCGTCGCGATAATGCTCAAAGATGTGGCCACAGCGACGTAAACGACCAGATCCAGGGATCAGATCTTGCACCCACTTTCATTTCAGCAGAAGACTGCCAAGTTTTTATGAGTCGAACCCTCCTCCCATACGAAAGCTTCTTTCTGTCGAAATTCATGGTCATACAATGCTATAAAATATCAGCGAAACATACAATGCCAGAAACACTTTGGCCGCAACCTGACTTTAGGGAGAAGGGAATGGAAGGAAATCTTTCCTGTATGATCAGAGCCGACCATTGTCGTCTGCTAAAATTGTGTTCAGCTTTCAATGCATGATAAACATTCATGAGTACACCAATGAATGCCGTTTCCGATTAGAACATGTTGTTTTCGTTTCAATAAATATAAAATGCAGAAATCACTTTGATGAATGATAACCATGTCTAGAACTTTCGCTAACAGGGACAATAATATTTGCGATACCACCTTGATTTATTAGGGGCAGCCATTTTTATCACTTTCTCTAATCTCGAAAATTCGAGACAAGAGTAATTGTTCAAACAGTCTCTAAATTTTACAAATATTGACACATTTCGTTAAATTGTAAAAGAAAACCTAAAATCGCTGTTTTTCTAAGAAAAAATCGACCAAGTAGGAAGGAAGTGTCTCGTCAGTGGTCTCATGTGACTTTACATTTCAGCAGACGTCATTTGCAGACTTTCTCCGCCGACTATCGGCAAGGAGATGCTCAAAGCTTCTGACGCGATCGTTTTGGACGAGAATTTCGGCCGCAGCGACGCAAGAGGAAAAAGAAAACATGCCAGCCTTACAAAGAACCAACATGTAAGCTTCTTAAATGATTGTTTGGGGTAGTTTGTCGAGAAGAAAACAAATGACGTTGTTGGGCTCCCAGGTCAACAACATGGCAGCACTCGCTGTTCACTGGCTGTCTAAAAATAGATCGAGAAACTTGCTAGGATGAGATTTTCATTTCCTGATTTAATTCTCCAGCTTCGAATTTATTCGAATTCGTTATATGTTTTAAAATCGATCATTCTTGGTTAAAGAATCTGTACATAATAGTATGTAAATCAGGAAGGGTGGGTGGAAGCGATTTAATTTTATACTTTGCCTTAGCACTGCCATAGGTAGTGTCATTGTGAATTTATACTTCATTTTCTGAAGACCTTTTTTACTTTTACATTTCCGCGATCTCTTTATAGTAGACTAACACAAAGAAAGAACTGTTAAATGTAGACGGTTAACATCAAAACAGGCCTGGCGGAGTCTGTGATCTGTATTTCATCACAGTGAAAGCATATGGTGGTCTTTATTCATTAATACCGGTTGTGGAAAGAAAAGTCGTCAGGTAATGAGGTATTCACTTGTGTTCTGGTCAAGGGAGTGACAGGCATTTTTTTTCTTTTTCTCTCGTTAAAAGATTTAGTAAATTGTGTCAGTTTCTACTTTTTCCAGAGCAGAAAGGACCGTAATAATTTAGAAAACCTATTGCAGGTCAGTATTTGCTGATAAGGAGAAAAAATAAAAATAGGATTTTGAAGATTGAGGAAGTTGTGGAGAGGAAGGTGGTAGAAGCCCTGGATGAAAAACTTGAAAAAGAAAAGGGAACTGAATCTGATAGTTGTCGGTCTAACAGAAAGTGACAAAACAGGAGGTGATGAAAAGAAAAAAGATGACTTACAAAAAGTAAATTCTCTGGTCAAAAAAATTTGTCCGGATTTTAGAGGATGAAAGTATCGATGAGCCTGTGAGATTAGGCCCTGTTGGAGGAAACAAACCAAGACTTCTGAGGGTTAAAGTCAAATCAATTGAAGTGAAAAAACGGATTCTTGGCAATGCTCGTAAACTGAAACACACGAAATTCAGATAGCTCAAAAAAGAGTTTACATCAATCCAGACTATACCCCCCAGGAAAGAAAGCATTACAGGGAATTAAAAGCAGAACGCCAGAGGAGATTAGACAATGGTGAAACTGACCTGATCATACGAAAGGGTCAGATCGTCCAGTGGAGGAAATCTCCCAGTTCTGGCCAGAGTGGCCAGGGGGAGAATTGACAGCAGGATTCGGATCAAAAGAAGAAGAGAGATGTAAATAGATTTAACATGTTTTCAGTTAAGTCCAGTATTTCCTTCTTGTAAGATATTATACACAAATGCAGATGGTTTGTTCAATAAAAAATACGAACTTATGGCCCTTGTTAGTGAAAAAAATGTGTCTGTTGTTGCTGTCACTGAGATATTTTCAAAAAATCAAAAGGATTTCAATAATTTTGACTATGATATGCCTGGTTTTGATCTTTTTGTAAATAATAATCCTAAATTAGGAACTGCACTCTATATATCTGAGGATCTGAATGCACAGGAATGTTCAGAATTAAATAATTCAAATTTTGAAGAAAGTGTATGGGCCCATTTCTTGAGCAATGATGGTTTGAAAATTTTAGTTGGCTGTATATATAAAAGTCCTAATTCTACTGAATTAAACAAACAACTTCTTTTTGAACTTATGAAATCCGATAAAATGTTAGCTTTTGATATAGTATGTATAAGGGGTGATTTTAATTTTCCTTCTATTGATTGGAAGGGAAAGTGGTCTGGTACAAAAGATAATGAGTTTATAGAATGCTTACATGACTCATATTTACATCAAATGGTAAAGGATCCTACACGTCATAGAATTGGTCAAAGATCAAATATTGTTGATTTAATTATTGTTAACAGTGATATGATTATTTCAGATATCGAACATTTAAGTCCACTGGGTAAAAGTGATCATGAAGTGCTCTCGTTTGATTTATATATAACAAGTGGAAAAATAAAAGAAGAGTTTGAGATGAGATTTGACTTTAAAAAGGGTAACTTTCATCAAATGAGATCAGAATTAGGTAACATTGACTGGACTATATTGCATGATTAAATGTTAATGAGTGTTGGGAAATTATTAAGGATAAAATTCATGCTACTATGGAGAGAAATATTCCAAAAGTGAAAATAGAAAGCATATTAAGGTAACTCCCATGTGGATGAACAAATCAGCTATAAGAATAATAAAAAAAAGAAGTATAAGCTGTTTAAAAGATTTTTAAACACCAAAGGTGGTAAAGATTATTTCAAATATGTGACTATGAGAAATAAATGTAACAAATCAAGTAATAAGGCAAAAAAAGGAATATGAAAAAAATATTGCAGATCAATGTAAAGAAAGTCCCAAAATATTTTGGAAGTATGTACAATCTAAAATGAAATGCAAACCAACCATAAGTTTATTAAAAATGCCAAATGGAGACATGGCTGTATCGGATGTAGATAAAGCATTAAATATTAAATAAATAATTATTTAATTAAATAATTTTTTTCTCTAGTGTTTTTACAGAAGAGGACACGAGTAATCTTCCTAAATTAGATTTTGCATCAAGGTCAGATGGAATTACTTTATCGGATATAATAATTACTCCTGCAGCTTACAGCAGCAAAACTTAGCGCACTGAAGCTATATAAAGCACAAGGGCCTGATAAAATTCCGTCTAAATTATTAAAAGAATTGAGTAATGAATTATCTTTACCGTTATGTGTGTTATTTAATAAATCAATTGAAAGATGCATCTGTTCCATCCGACTGGAAAACAGCTGACGTGACAGCTATATTTAAAAAAGGTACTAGAACAGACCCAGGTAATTACAGACCTGTCAGCTTAACAAGTGTAACAGGTAAAGTCTTGGAGTCAGTCATTCGTGATATCATAGTTGATTATATGGAGACAAACAACCTTTACGTCCAGAGTCAGCATGGGTTTCGACAACATCGATCATGTTCTACTCAATTATTGGAGGTCATGGAAGACTTGACTCAGATGATTGATAAAGGAAAATCCATTGATGTAATATATTTTGACTTTCGTAAGGCTTTTGATACAGTGCCACATGAAAAATTACTAATAAAATTAGGTTCTTATGGAATTTCAGGCCATGTATTAAATTGGATCAGGGATTTTTTAAAGAATAGAACCCAGCGAGTTAAAGTTGGGGCTACCTATTCTAGTAAAACATTGATGAAGAGTTGAATTCCGCAAGGTAGTATCTTGGCCCTATATTACTCACAATTTTTATATATGATTTACCTCAATCATTACACAGTTTCTGTAAGATTTTTGCTGATGATACAAAAATTTATAATACAACAGAAAATCATGAATTGTTACAAATGGATATTGATACTTTGGAAAGATGGTCAGAGACATGGAACTTGTATTTTATGCTTCAAAATGCAAAGTACTGCATATTGGCAAAAAGAATCCCGAGCATGACTGTGTTATTAAAGGTACTCAGACAGTTATATAACCAAATGTGAAGAAGAAGAAAAAGACTTGGGGGTCATTTTGATAAAAAAATTTACTTTTTGATAATCATGTGTACAATGTTGTAAATAAGGCAAATAAAGTGATGATCAGAATCATACGGCGTTCTTCTTTTGATTTTCTAAATAAAGATACTTATCTCAAATTATACAAAGCCTTAATCAGGCCGATCCTTGAGTATGGAAATATTGTTTGGTATCCATATTTGAAAAGACAGTTTTCCGCAATAGAAAAAGTACAGAGGAGAGCTACTAAATTGATAAAGGAATTGAAAGACCTACCATATCAAGATAGATTGGAAAAGTTGAAATTACCATCTTTGAAAGCTCGACGATTACGGGGTGACCTGATTCAAGCCTACAAATTGTTTAATCATGTTGATGATATTGACCCTACTAAATTTTTTACTTTATCTAACTTCGACAGAACAAGAAACCCTACTGATAAAATTCACATTGAGTTTAGCCGTACTAACAGAAGAAAATTCACTTTCAGTAATCGAGTTGCACCTTATTGGAATCAACTTGCACCAAATATTAAACGTGCCCCTAATTTAAATGCTTTCAAAAATCTTATAGACAAAGGAAACATGCTAATGGATGTATTATTTGATTACGATGTCTAAATATCTTGAGCATGCTTATGACCTTGAGGTTAACTTATTTTTCATATAATGATGGGACAAATTATAAGCCGTGAGGCTTAATGAATCTGTTAAGATTTTGTCCCTATTTTGAACTGAACCTGAGTCCCAAGAGCATTGTAGAAATGTTGCTGCTTGGATGCAAAATTGTTCTAGAGAAGAGAAAAAAAAATTTTAAGTGCACACCTTTGTTAGTGCATTCAGATACTCTTTAGAAATGCTTGTTGCAGATCGTCAGTAATGAATTTGTAGTTCTTCAAAAGATAGAAGGCAGAACTGCCAGTCCATTAAGTTTAGGATGATCAAGTACGGCTGCAGTTCGAAACAGTATTGGAGTTAATATGGATGTTGACGTATTGAAGTTTGATGTCTTTGTCTCCACTCGACAGAATTTGAAGTATTTCTTAATATTTTAGCAGTTGCAACAAAACTAGCCGACATCTTTGATGCAGCAGAAACATTTGTGATGGTGAGAAAGGGGTGGCGTGGTGTATAAAATGAAAACTTATACAATTAGTAATTGTGAAACAGGTTATTAGTGATTGACTCATCTTCTGACATCGTGATAGCTTGCATATCATGCATTGCAATACATTTTATGTAAACTGGAATTATTTTCCATGCTAAAGCCTGAGTATACAAAGTCATGTAAAACAAAAAGTGTTTTCATGGTTTCCAAACCAAAAGACTCGGAAGTGCTAATCATGCCTCAGACATTGAAAGAGTCACATTTAAAGAAAGAGAAAGCAAGATATCACGCTAGTTCAAGTGACCTAGTTTTGACTTGAATGCATGTGAGATGCATATGCTGACATACAATATAGAAAGAAAAGCATTGAAATGAAACTCCCTATTGTGCGCAGGAAGAATTCATTTGACTGTTATTTCCATGAAAAAAGATGTTACACACGTTGAATGGTTTAGTGTCATACTGGAGAAGCAGAAGAAAAAAAAAATTGAAGAAAGACTTTTTCATTCAATGTTTTGAAAGTAAAAGCTGAAAGTGGAATTGTTTCTCATTTTCTCAAAGTTAAAGTATCTCTCTGAGATTTAAAACTATCTCTCACTCTCTTTCTTTGAGACTTTCTCACTTGTGCATGTTCTTGTTGTCTCTGTCTGTCTCTGTCTCTGCCTGTCCCTCTCTCTCTGGCCAGCAGTCTGTGTGAATGAGCATGTGTTTATTGCAAGAGACCGGAGAGGGGAGGAAGGGAAGTGCAGAGGAACAAAGGCAGATGGGAGGAAGAGGGGATTACCATTTGGAAGGAAAAAGAAAAAGATGCCTGGGAAGTGTCGAGAAAGAGACCTGTTTCTTGATCATTTTATGTTATCCAATCTTATGAATTTCATGTATTCTGTTCAATCTGTCATGTATTTCTTTGGAATTCATTTATTTTTTTGTGTGAAAACAAGGTTTCTTCTTAACTTTTCTTTTAATGTCACAAAGTTAAACTTACAGTTAAACTGGTTACATGACTCGTGTGTGTGTGATGTGAGACCATCAATATGTGAGTAGTACACACATATATGTCAGCAGTTTTACAGAGGTTTCAGATCTAACCCAGAGAGCTACCTGTGTATTCATATCCTTTTTTTTTTTTTTTTTTTGAACTAGAAGGTAATCAGACATCTTGTAAGAATAAGTTTAATTAAATTTAAAAAAAAAAAAAAAAAATTGTTATGCTGATGGTTTCCCTTGCTTCACCATCATGGACTTTTTCACTTTCATACCAGCATGATTTCACAGCAAATTTGAGACTTTTTAAAGGGACTGTAATATCATGGTACAGAATACAGTCATTTTGTGCAGAGGAGCCAATGCTTAAATGTTTTGTAAAGCAAGTATGAAGTGTTTGTTTAATGATTTTAATGACTCATTGACAAACAGTTAGTGCTAAGGTGGGGGAGGGGGTGTCAAGTGTTGGCAGTTTGATGGAGTTAATAATAAATTGTTCGAATTGCGTACCTTCAGGGCTAACCATCAGTATGTGATGAGACCTCTGAGAAATAATACAGCATTTACTCTTAAACTATTCATGACTTTCCAAGAGCTACAATATTTTTAGCTCCATTTCTGTTTAATCTGAAACACTGATTATAGTTATTTTTACTATGATAAAGGATTGAGAAAAGCTACTATCAAATAACTTGACCTCTTGCATTCAACCACTGACCCAGAATCAGTCTCTCTCTCTCTCTCTCTCTCTCTCTCTCTCTCTCTCTCTCTCTCTCTCTCTCTCTCTCTCTCATGCACACACACACACACGCGCACACACACACACACACACACACACACACGCACACGCACACACACACAAGCACTTATGCACATACACATTTATGCAACATGAATACAGAGTAGGTGTGAAATATAACAATACTGGTTTATTTTATTATGAATGTACAATGTCAACATGATTTGACATTTGCGATGCCAACCACCAGGGTATTTTTTTATTGTTGTGACTTGGCATTGGTGATGGTGAAGACTTAAGTTAAAATGATAATGGGAATAACAGTGGTGACGTTTAAGTTAATCTATAAATAGCCTAGGTGCTTTAAATTGTTTACACATATACACTCACTCTCTCTCTCATACGCACACAAACACACGCATGCACGCACACATGAAAATAGATGCACACACATAGGGAAAGCTGCACACATGAATGCACACACATGCAAGCACACGCATCGCATCACTGTATATAGTGTAAAGTTAGAAAGAATAAGGCTTTGAGTGGGTGAGAAGTTATGTCTTGAAAATGACCTAAAGGGAGAGAGAGAGTCAGAGCTATGCAGAGATAGGAAGTTTGTTCCACATACAGGACATCTGAAAAGAGAAAGTACATTTACTGGTAGTGATTTACATCCTGTTTCATTGTACTGCAGACAGAGCCAGTTCTTCACAAAACTGTCAAAAGTCAGCATTATTTTGCATCAGTATTTGCATGACGCTGTTTTCCTGTTGTCTTGATCAGACCATGCAGGTCATCCGTCAGTTCAGGAAGCTTTAGAAAATAACTCCAGTGGTCTGACCAGTCTTTCTTGTGGATTTCATCATTTCATATGGCTTGCTATAAAGTATAAGGGATGACCAGTGAATTGACAGTGATAGACTGGTCTTGCCTGTGACAATTTGGGTTCTGTGTTGAGAGAATATTGAACAGTTGCTCATGTTGGTCAAAAGTGGACAGATTTTGTTCTGTAGCCATTGAGTTCTGTGTCTCTGTGGTGACAGGATAGCAAGGTACTGTGAAAGCCATGTGATAAACAAAAAGCAAAAAAAAATGTTTTGGTTTTGCCTGTCAAATGCCCATTACCATTGAGCAGCCTCTTATGGGATTTTAAAATGATGGGAGTATTTTAATGGTATTGAATGTACTGCCTTTTGGTGTAGCTTTAAATGACAGAATGATGGATGTGTTTGAATGTAATGTGGGTTTGTGTGTTTAGCTTTTCACTTATTGATATTTTTATATTGGTATTGAATGTACTGCCTTTTGGTGTAGCTTTAGCTTTAAATGACAGAATGATGGATGTGTTTGAATGTAATGTGGGTTTGTGTGTTTAGCTTTTCACTTATTGATATTTTTATAATTTGAAAAGGTCTGGTGGGAAAATAATTCTTTTTTACAATATGTTGATAAATTGTCCTCATTATAAAACTGAGCTTTATTTTAAAAAAAAAAAACTGTGGCTAAGACATTATAAATCTAACATGTGGCCCACTAAAACTGAAGTCAGAAAATAGTCTCTTTTCAGATCATTGGTAAAAAGGTCATATGTATAATATAAATATACATATACGTAAGTCTCTGGCTGTGTGAAGCATGAAAAGGCGATCGCCCTGCTCAGCCTGTACCTGGCCGTGATTGGTTTAGCTGGGTCACAGACATGTAGGGCTTCTGCCTGCGCTATGCCAACCCAAGCTGCATTGTCTGGTTTGCTGTCAATTTTTGTTTTCTTTTTCAATACTGCAAGCTTTTATTTCTGGAAAGGTCAGGATGATGTCAGTGAAATATGGAACAGAATTAGAAGCCTTCACAAGCTTATCAGCGGAAGTGAAGTATTTCTTAAAGAAGCTCAAGGGCTTGACTGTCACACCTTCTCCTCCGCCATACCGTTATAGAGAAAGATAGATCATCATTATTGTATCGCTAGAGAGATTGGTAAATCCATGTCATTGTATCCTTTGAGTGAAATAGATGTTTAAAAGATTTTAACTTAATTTAAGACATTATTACCACTGAAGTGCAGTATCGGCCATGTTCCTGCTGACAGATAGGGGCAAGAGAGATTTCCTGCAAACAGACTGAAACAAGAAAGATTTCACCTGTAAACAAAAACAAGATGTTTAACCTATAAACTCATAGAAATAAGATATTTTACTTTCCTTAATCTAAATACATGAATGTAGGTAGATTGAAAAGCATTCATGTTCACACTTGACATGTCTGTAAACAGAAACAAGAAAACTGAATTTTTTTTTTCCCTTAGTAAGGGAACTCTCTCTCTCTCTCTCTCTCTCTCTCTCTCTCTCTCTCTCTCTCTCTCTCTCTCTCCCCCCCCCCCCCCCCCCCCACCTTCCCTGTCCATGTTTCCTAACCTCTGTCCCAAAATGCCAAGCACATTCATGCGCGCATACAGTTGTAAACACATTAGTCTTGCATTGCATCACTACAGTTTTGAAAAAATAGAGTTGGTCTTATTTTACTTTGAAGATGAAAAGTCAATTTTACAAAAAATTTAAAAGAGATCAGGTGTTGTTCATTTATTAACACTAACATTTGTTGTATTTCTGAAGCTCCAGAATAGTACAAAATCAGTTTTCATTCATACTAGTAGAAGAAAGAAAGACAGACAGACAGATCTTTCATTATCACATGTACAATAGTACTCACAGCAGACAAGTGTGTAAACATTTATACCAGTTGCGCCATGGTTACACTCAGACTGATGACATATGATACTGTGCGAAATGTAGTATGAAGAATATTGCCTGTGGCAGTATCCCTTTGTGGCATGTCCAGATTTACACAACCAAGAAACACATGCTGTGAGGGAGGAGCTTCCTTACTAATTAGTGTGCATAATTTACAGTCCAAGGTTACTGTAATTGACACCAGATGTTATATTGATTATTCATGCATGAGTCATGCCAGGCATTCATTATTTGACAGTTTGTTGGGTGTTTTTTTTTTTAGCTTGTGGTTATATGTTGTATTAGTTTCTTGTTTATGAGGGCAGCATATAAAAAAAACTCGAAAGCTTATTCTTTAACCCTCAATAAAGATAATTTTAGCTTGACTTGACTTGACTTGACTTGATAGTTCAGGTTGTGACAGCCTGCCGAGAGTTTTTTTTTTAAACGTATGGGCACATGCCAGCTTTAAATGCCCTTATACTATCGCTGTGACTACAGTATTGTGAATAAGGAAACAGTGATCATAAATGTTTGCATGTAACATAACAGTAATGTCATGTGAAAACAATTTTTTTCTGGGAACATGGTTTATTTTTCTCTGGTTTTAATGCTATTAATAACTGTGTCGCAGGATGGTCACTCATAGGTTGTTAACAGATACATGCTAGTTCTGTGATATGGAGACCAGCAGAACAGAGGACGTTTGAGAAACAAAAACTGTAGAACTGCACACACACACACACACACACACACACACACACACACACACACACACACACACACACTAAAAGGAAAAGGATGCTGGGTCAGTGCTGTGACTTTATCATGGCTTGCTGCAGCACAACAACAACAGCAACAAAAGGATGGGGTGGGGGATGGTGGATTATGCTATGTCAATGCTATGACATTATAAACAACAACAGGGACTGTAGTTCATATATATAGATAAATTGTTCGTAGTATTGTGATGGGGTTTCAGCTTCACTATGTGTATGCATTCCCAGGAATATTGATTAGTTCTGCGTTGACAGATTCAGTGGTTAAGATTTGAACAAGGAATGGAAACCAGTAGTTTTAACTGTCACAAGTATATGTTACAATGTTGCTGATATTTTTTATTAAGTGCAAATGTATGAAGAAATATTTACAACTTTGTTTCATTTTGTTATGGCTCAAAATGATTTTTAAAAGAATTGCCAGAAAGATCTGTGTACTGTGAGAATCTTAATGTTGCAAATCCATCCCCATTTTCTTCCTTTTCCTTCAATGTTTGTATTAATAGGCATCAAAAACAAACTGTTTAAATTCTTTACATCTGAGTATGTTTACACAAACAATACCTAAACATGATATAGATAACAATTTTACACTGGTTTCAGACCAAAAAAATGCGATCCTCTCAAGTGAGTGACCCTTACACCACACATATTTGTGAGCATGCAGAAATTTTGAAGTTGAGTCTTAAAAGTTAGAGACGAGCAGTAAAGAAATGTGGTGTTTAAACTTCAGATTAAGATTTAGAAGAAGGAAGAGAACTATTTGACCCTTGCAAGTGTAAGCCGCGGAAACAGTGAATTATGGCAGTCATAAAAGCTTCCTGCATTGTGGGCCCACATAAAGCAGTCTGTGTAATGCATGCTGCATGTACGATAAGGTCCCTGTGGGAATGCTTGGAGATTTTTTCAGTACAAGCTGTTTCTTCACATTCTGACGTTCTGTCCTTGTCATTTCCTTTGTTCTGTTGCTGATTCATAGAATCATACTGAGCCAGTTAGAAAAGGGTTTTTTTTTCCTTCTTTTTTGTTGTCTGCTCATTTTTTTCCTTTGTGGCCCAGTCTTTGTTCTGAAAAATCTTAATACTTTTGTTCTGTGAAAGGTACAGTTTGTAAGATTCCACTTCCAGCTTTGTTGTTGTGATTTCCACAAGGTCGTACCACTCACTGAAATGATGAGAAGTCATGGAAGTGAAAAAGATGATTTTCAACCTGTGTCACTGTCAGTGTGTGTCTTTAGGGTCCAAACTGGACACTTGCTGTCCAGTTCACTGCAGTGTTCACTTCTGTTTGCCCCTATGGCGTTTTTTTAAAAATAGAACTTTGACAACACTGCCCTTACGCATGAGTCGTGTGTAACTGTTTTCAAGAATCGTCATTGATCTGTTTCCATCAGTCACACTTATTATTTTAATGGTGATCTCTGGTTGCTGGTCATCAGGCCAGAAGACAAGAAAACAAGTAATTGTGAAGCAAGGGCATCAGAGACAATTAGTTTTTTCTCATGTGAAGATAATTGTCACCATTGTCTTGAAAAAGTTAGTGTTTTTACAAGAAAAAAATACTGGTTATAGGCCTTTCAAGGTTGTAAGCTCACATACCACACTGCTGCTGATTGGATCATGGAGGCAAGCTCCCATAGTGCAAGACTATTGATTGGATCAGGGCTACAGGCAAGAATCAGTGGAGATGGGGTGTGAGGGAGAGATGTTGTACAGAAATGAGTGGAGATAACTTCAGAAGGTGGTAGATGGATGCGCAGTAATTAGCAATACGCACTCCTACAGATTTCATATTAGTATTGATTCACTTCTCGGGGCAGATTGTGTGACAGCTGTGTTTGCCATGGAGGGGAAGGAGGAGAATGGGGGGGGGGGGGGGGGGGGGGGGGGGAGGACAGGGCAGCTTCAGTGTAATGCCAGTTTTTGTTTGTATTTTTTATTTTTCATCAGCATTTAAGGCATGAAATGCTCTCTCTCTCTCTCTCTCTCTCTCTAAGCTGAGGATGAAAACGTTTCAAAATACTACAAAGTTTGAGGTAGGTTTGAGACACACACAGCATGTTAGTGTGTATGTATTTGCGCGCCATCTCTGTGGGGAATTTTGTTGTTTGTTTTGTCTTTAAAGAAAAAAGAAAAAAAAAACCTTGGAAGGTGCTGAAGCAAGAGAACCGTGGGCTGCATGTTTGAAGCGAGTCCAGTGCCACAGGTGCACTGGCTGAAACTATTGGCAAATCATGTTAGCTGCCCAGATATGAATCTATCAGAACACTTTGTGGCTTATTAGAAGCATTTCAAACATCATAACCAGCCATTTCAAATACCTTTTAACAGAAAATTCCATCAGTGTGATGCAATTCTCAGTTTAAACCCTTGACTCTGTTTTTGTATTGTTAGACGCCCTAGTTCTTATCTCATACGTACGAGCTTCTTCATCAGATTTCCCGGTCAGTGAAAAGGTAGGAGTGTTCCAAAATACTTGGTCAGATAACCGATAGATTAACTTCAATTGCACATGACCAATGAGACACAACTGTAACGTTGTAGGATCCTGTTTGGTCACTGAGTGAACCCACCACTCTCCAGTCGGCCTTTGTCAAGTGTGAGTGATTTACTGATAACAGACAGTTTCCCTAAAACTTGAACACGCAGAGTGGGTAGGTTTTAATATTTTATTTAGATGAAAGGGCAGCATCATTGTACAACTGCTTTGTCCATTGTCCTGGGTTTTTTTTTTTCTCGTTCGTTTTTGGTTTTGTTTGTTTTTTGTTGTTTTGTTTTATGCAAGTTGTTCACAGCAGAGGGATCGAACAGAAATTCAGCTTTGAGCTTAGGCAGTAGTAGCACTAAAGGACAGCAACTCTGGCAGGCAAAAGGGTAATGGGCTTGATCATTGAATCATCAGTTGCAATTTGGACAGTGTCAGCCCATTAAAAACAAAAACACAAGGAGTTGCAGAATAAAGATCTGTGTAGGGGGTTAATGAAGTTGTTAAACTTTCCACTCTTCAAACTTTACAGTCATGGCAGCCTTCCTGCCTGGAGTGGTCAGTTTATGCTGATTTGCATAAACAGGAGAGGTACCTAATGTAAACTGTACTATCTTTTTAAAAAAAAAAAAAAACTTACTAACTGGAGACAAATTGATTCAGATGGCTGTTGCAACATGAACTAAAAATTTTACATTTAGATTATGCACTTAATTTTTTATTTTATTTTATTTTATTTTTTTTTTATTTTTTTTTTTTTTGAATTGATTACTTTTCTTCAACTGCAATATCTCAAAAAATATTTTACCAACATGCAGAACACTTTACACAGTATTATTTGATATTATGCACTTTGACTTTTGATGCTTTGACAAACTCAAACATAGTGTTATTTTCTTATCTAACACTGTGTTTGAATGTAAGCAGCAGAAACAGGTTCAAAGACTTTGAAAATCAGAAATGATGTATACAATTTTTTTGTTTTTAACATTGTCAAATTTCTTAATTCATATTTGCATAATTTAGGAGTTACAGAAACAGGTCCAAAGACTTCAAAATTTTGAAATAATGTACATAGTTTTTTTGTTTTTAACCATTGTCAGATTTCTTGATTTATACTTGGACAGTTTAGGAGGAGTAAAACCAGTTAGAGTAAGCAAGCTTTGTCATCCAAGCGGTACTCCGGTGCAGGTTCATGACCTGTTTAGTAGTGGTCAAGCAAAAGTCGGGTACATGGTTGGACAAGTATGAAGAACAAAATTTTAAGAAAGCGTGAACTCTGCGGATTCAAGACAACTTAGGGATGTGGGGTTGAAATTTTTTAATGCGTTTCATTTCATAGTTGAGCATACTTCCAACTAATAATACTTACACAAAGTGTGTGTGTGCGTGTGTGTGTGATTTATGAAGTAATGTATGTGTATAGCTGGTTTTATGACTCAAAAAAAGTTCACGGTTATTTTTTCTTCTTGTGCTTTTGTGACATAATTATCATATGCATGTATATATTTTAAAAGTAAGTCTCAGACTAAAGACAGTTCCTTTTAAATCGCCATCCCTTTCTTTCTCTCAACCGTCATCAACCCCAATATTGATAATTTCACCAACATATAGTTAATGTTTCATGCATGAATATTTCTTCCTCTACTTACTGAACCTGTACAGTTCAAAGTGTGTGTGTGTGTGTGTTTTCGTTTGTAACGATAACAACAGTACATACATAGGTAGGTTATCCATATCAGTGTATGCAGGCAGAAGATACACCAGTTCAGTAGAGAAAGGCATGAGATAAAGCTACTACAATGTGTTGCAAAGCTTTATAAAGGGGTGGATCGTGCTGATAGCTGGTTTTTCTAACTGCGCATTTTATGATTCACCACCTGGGGCCTATATAAGACACATGTTGACGCAGAAGCACCCAAAGCTTGCTACGTGTACACATCTATTCATTTTTCCCCCAGCTCTGAATTAAAACCGGTTTTTATGGGACAGAGGAGACACCGCAAAGACAGGTATTGAAAGGGGTGGTTTCATGCGGTCTCTTTGTAGGGTGTCTGCATTTTGATCCTGAACTTGCTTGAATGGTTTTATCTGTCTGCTCTGGCAAGGGCCAGTTGATTTGAGTTTCACTGTATGAGCTGCTGGTTTGTGTGTGTATGATCCTTGGGTGTTGGACACCAGAAGATCTTTGGTTTAGATCTTGTCTGACTGACATTGTAATGTTTATTACTAGTATTAGCATTATAAATATGAGAAAGACAGAGGAGATACGGGAGTGGGAGGAGAGGGGAATAGGGGGATGGGGGGTGCCTTTCAGTTAAGATTTATATTCCAAGCTCTTGTTCTTTTCTTTTACTCTCAGATTCTGGTCCTTTGAAAACAGATGTTTACTGTCTTCACTGTTGTCCTCTGCTGTGTGGCTCATTGACTTCTTGTAGAGAGCTTTTTTTTACCTTTTTTTTTTAACGCCTGTCTTGTGCTGAAGTGATTGAAGATAAGTGATTGCTCATTCATTTTCGTTGTCCTAATTGTTTTGTATCTTGCCTGAAGAAGACCTAAGAGGTCGAAACACATCGTGTTTTGTCTTGTGATTCGTTTGTCCTCGTTTTTCTTGGCGGTTCACTAACATTTATTCAAGATTTTTTTTTAAGTCACCTCGCAGGGATAGGAGGGTAGCCTTCAGTATGAATTGTACTCTTGTCTCTGAAAATCTGAATAGTGTAACCTCCTCTTTTCTGTCACACTCTTTGGCTGTCCCTTTTTTTGTTCCGTTTGGTTTGGTTTGGTTTTTGTACTTAACTGTTTTCCAGTGTTTTTCATCCTACGTAACCAATGTACCAATGATTGTTTTTTAAAGTCTCTTTTTTTTCTTCTCTTTCTAGAGTAGAGTTTAAAAACATCAGCAGTGAGCATGAGCAGTCCATTGTGAAGCACCGTGTTTGTTTTTTTTTTCTCTGGTCATAATTTGTAGTGTGCCATCTTTTTTGTCGTAATATGTTTGACTGGGTAGTGAGGCTTGTTGTACTCTTGCACAGGATGGATGTGAGCTGTCTCTTTTGCACTGTCTGTCTGCCCTATGCTGTGTGTGAGAGTGTGTGTGTGTGTGTGTGTGTGTGTGTGTGTGTGTGTGTGTGTGTGTGTGTGTGTGTGTTCTTCTGGATTTAAACGTGTTTGTCATTGAGTTTACTTCTTTGGGGGAAGGGGGAGGTGTAGTCTGGAGGCGACAGAGTAAACTGCATGGCTGGCACCACCAGCACGGCATAGGTGTATCAGTCTTTAAGATGTGTATATAGTTTAATTATCTTGTTATTAATTGGATGTAAGTATGTAATCATCTGTTTAACACTACAACCATACATCCTGTTTCGTATTAGTTGTATCTGTTGTTTAGGTTATGTTGTTTCTGTTCGTTTTTTTTTTTTTTAGGATGGAATTTTTTTTAACTTTTTGTTTTCTATTAAATTTCATATCAACACCCATATGAATCTTATTAGACAAAAAAAAGGATAGAAATTGTTGTTCCCATTTTGGTGACAGCCCTGAAAAGGCCCTGAGTTGGGCTGTCATGATCAAAGTAGTATCAGGACTCATTGTATATGTAAATTATGATCAATAATTTGCATCCACTTGGGAATGCAAATACTTGTGATCAAACTTTGAATAAATAATGTTAGTGTTGGCGGTAAATGATTTGTCTTTCAAAGGTAGCTTACTAAGGCATGCACTGGATAACATGACATACAGAGTACACATTGTATTTGCTTCACAGTCTGGAAGACGGTTTTCAAGTTAAGTTATCGATTGGCGTGTGTTTATGATATTCATACTTTTCCCCAATATTGACAGGTCAGACATTCACACACTTTATGAACAGGAAACTGTGACATCCAGTTCATGCTGTCTGTAGGATCTGAAATCATATGATTGAAGTTAGAAGGGCAACCACCATTGACTGCCCATGTATGGCCCAAGCTTTTCTGTCAACATCTATTAATTATGAAAGGTGTCGTGCTTGAAAAGAAGAAAGAAAAAGGTTTTTATCTTTAAAAGAAAAGTTGGACCCTTTGTTTTTTGTACTATGATTTGGGTCGGTGAATGAAGTGAAGAGACATGCAGTAATGTTACAATGAGTTATTGTTATGGTTTCAGTATATCCAGTAGTCGTTTCATTATACGGCTGGGTCCAGGGCCTCTGTGTGCTCCTGATGTGCCCCACGCCGCTCATGAATCCCAGGTAAGTTGGATACATGGCACAATATGTCTGGTGACAAAATGGGTTCATGTATATGTCACTCTGGTTTTGTTTGCAGTGGTGTATGTTCACATGTACATCCATGTAGATTTTCACTCAGGTGGCTTCTTGCATTATAAGTTCTAGTGGAGTGAAGCGTTGTGTCATTTAATGATCCACTTCACAGTGATGGTGTCAGATCACCGTCCTTCGGCACGTAATGTTTTCAGAGATTTTTTTTTTTATATATATGCTGAAAAAAAAAAAAAACGTTCCCAGCAATGTCATCAGTTACAGTTTTGGAATGCAGTAATTGAAGTAAAATTAATTTTAATGCAGATTAAGCATTAAATGACATGTTGTTGAGATTTGACCCAATTCATGTTGTTTCTACCAGTCAGAAGAGCAAGTATATATCTGAGCAGATAAATGAAAGAACATCGCATTTTCCATAATTAAACTTGGCAAAACTATATTATGTTAATGTCATAGTTTTGTTTTGGAAGTCGGAATGCAACAAATTTAGGCTTTGAATTATGTGGAAATTGGAAAGAGCTGCAAAAGAGACTTCAAATTAAAAACAAGTAAACACATGCAACGACATATGCACACACATACACACACACACACATACACACACACACACACACACACACACACACACACACACACACACACACACAAAAACTGTGTTTTGGCCACAAACTCGATTACCAAACTGAATTCAGAAATCAAAGTTTAAGTCAGCTGCTCTGTCATGCACTTGCCCTGGGTATGTGGAACAGGTGTCATTCGTGACAGAGGGCAACGGCGTGGGGGTTTTAAAAGCGCCCCCTGTCAGTGTCGAAGGCTTGGTTGCCAACGGCTCTCTTTTCGCTTCATCATCAGTGACTTCACCATGTGTGGCAGCAACCTCGGTGAACACCAAAGGCTTTCCAGAGCCTACCATCAGCAGCGTCACTGCTGCCCTGCACCGCCTCACCATTCCTGGTAAAGGTAAGCTCTCCCTCTCCTCCCAACCCAGATTGTTTACCAGTACTTCACCACCTCACCATTCCTGGTAAAGGTAAGCTCTCCCTCTCCTCCCAACCCAGATTGTTTACCAGTACTTCACCACCTCACCATTCCTGGTAAAGGTAAGCTCTCGACTCCCTCTTCTCCCTACCCAGATTGTTACCCAGCACTTTCACAGCCTCACCATTCCTGGTAAAGGTAAGCTCTCCCTCTCCTCCCAACCCAGATTGTTTACCAGTACTTGCATCACATCATTCCTGGTAAAGGTAAGCTCTCCCTCTCTTCCTTGTCCAGATTGTTTACCAGTACTTGCACTGACTCACCATTCCTGGTAAAGGTAAGCTCTCCCTCCCCTTACCCAAATTGTTTACCAGTACTCAAGCAACACTACTTGTCCATGCTGAGCTTTTCTTTTTTTTTTTCTTTTCAAAGTGGAACTGTTTCTGTAGTCCAAACTCTGTCACAGAATGATTGTGCTAAGTTTTAAATGGGTTTGTGTTTATTATGAATTAGTCAGTAGATCTATTTTGTAAGATAAAGTAGGGAAGGAAAAGAAAGTAAAGCAGAAAAAGAGAGTGGGAGTAAGATAAGAGATAGACAAAATTGGATGGTTTATAGTCAGAAGAAGACAGATGGGGGCAGAGGCATCATATGTGGTTACACACACACACGCACACACACACACACACACACACACACACACACACACACACACACACACATGCATGCACATGAAACTACACAAGATCCCCCCTTTTTTGGTTCTCAGAGTTTTGGCACAACTGGTCACTTTCAGCCTACTTTGACTGATTGACGTCAAGCATGTCATTACTGAGATCATTGTGCAGTATGAGATAGGTAATGTTGAAACAATTACACATGATGCAGGCCAGCAGTGCTGGTATCAGTAAGAGATAGGTAATGTTGAAACAATTACAGATGATGCAGGTCAGCTGTGCTGGTATCAGTAAGAGATAGGTAATGTTGAAAGAGTTACACATGATGCAGGCCAATAGTGCTGGTATCAGTGTCCAGCTGAATGTGTGTGTGTGGAGATGAAATGCTTGCACTGTCAGAAACAAGTTCTGGTGGTAGTTATTATGTTTGAAAGGTAACTGAGCATCATCAACCTTTTACTTATCCCACTGGTCTGCGTGTGTTTTGTTACTGAGCCAAAAGTGATAAGAATGAGCCATGTTGGGTTGTGGTGGAGTGGGACTGTATGGCAAATAGTGGTTACACGGAGGTCTCACATCTGGCCCTTCAGACTGGGATAGGGATGGGCAAAGTGTAGATCAGACTTTAACCTTTGTCTGTTTATTATCTATGTGCTGTAATTTTCCTCACGTCTGTGTATTCATGTGTACTGTGGTCTGTGTTATCTGCTTTTTTATCTGTGTCAAGTCAAACACACACACACACACACACACACACACACACACACACACACACACACACACGTTTTAGTAAGAGCATATTTACCACCCTGATATATTCACCTTCTATCATACAAACACAAAATATTTTTAAATTATTATCATTTTTTCTCATTGATCCAGCAAAATTTTGCCCATGCTTGTCTCTATTTGTTCCCCACTCCCATTCCACCTTCCCATCGTCCTTCTTACTCACTCTCTCTTCTATTATATATTCTGCTTTTCTTGTTCACACATTTAGTCATTATCTCACACACACACACACACACACACACATAGACAAGCTGTTAGCAATACAATGTAGTATGTATGAAACATGTCTTTTCTGTCATCTTTTCTGACTCTGGATCAAAAATAGGCATGCAGCCATTGTTAAAGGTGATGATAGTAGAGTGGTATGATCACAATCAGTGGTGATGATGGTGGAATGAGTTGGACTTGGCATTTTCCATTTTTAAAGGTATACATACCCAGCACTATTTTACCAGATATGAAACTTGTCCCCCATTAGGAGGATATTCTTTTTCTCTGGCTGCCAGAGGTGTGGCAGAGACCAGTGTTACGTGGTGTTTCTTTCTTTGCCTTTCGTCAACTTACCAGCAGTTTTTTTTCTTGTCAGATGGTTCTTTCCTTGTGACTGTGTGTGCATGGAGCTTTAATTTTTACAAGTGCTGCAGGTAAATATCCTTATTGTTCATACAGGTCTCAAGAAAGTTTGCACTGTTTGCCAGACAAGAATGTTAATGAACATGAATTAAAAACAGAGAGAGACACAATAGAGGAAGAAATTAGGTGGCTGATTCAACTTTTCGTTCGTAATCTTCAAAACAAACCAGATTTATGTTCTTTTTTGGTTTTAGAGCTAGAGGCTGGACAAGAAGTATGTACCACTCTTACCCCTACCAGGCTATGAACCTTACGAAGTCTTGTCCCATTATCAGTGCACACTGGGTGGGCAGTTTTCACCTTCATGTGTGCTGACGGTGTGTGTTTTGTGCACATGCATGCGTGTGTGCGTGCTGATGGTGTGTGTGTGCGTGTGTGTTTTAGGTGTGGTGGATGTTGGCAGTGAGGTAGGCCATGGAGCAGCAGCAGTCAACCTGTGCTTCAAGGTGTGCCCCGTGGCGGGAGTGGAGGTGGTGTGGGAGACCATCCTGGTGGACAAGCAGCGCCTCTACGTGGAGGTTCCTTCTGGCATCCTGCCTGAAGGCTCCCGGGAAAGGTGGGTACCTCCACCTCCCCATCCCCCTCTTTCCACTCCCCCCTCCCTAGTCTGCCTTCTTCTTGATCCACTGTCTGGTAATGGGGGACTGTTTGTCGAGAGCATGGCTCGGATTTGTTGCTTTAATCGACAGATGTTTTGTTCTAAATGAGATTGTAATTATATTAACCGTAACTTGACGGAATTCCTTGGAAGTGACCAGTTATCAGCACTGCAAAGTATAGCAGGTTTTTTTTTTCTCCAGGTTTAACTGTAAGGAGGTGATTTTTTAGAAAAGAAAGTAGTTTAAATGCATGACTTTTCAGCAGGCCAGTGTAGGAGATGGATCTTTCCTGGTGTTGACTATTGCTTGAAAGATAGCAGTTCTTTGGCAAGTCTATGGATAAGATCATATTTATTTTTTTCTGTGATGTAAAAATGGTGAATCTCTCCATTTGCAGGCAGTCAGTTCTGTCAGTGTGGCTTTCTTTTTCTTTTTTTTTTTTTTGTTTTCTTTGTGTTTGTCGTTTTTTTTTTTTTTTTTTTTTGTTTTTTTTTTTTTATACAGATGTTGGTGCACATATTACATGCAGGTGTAGAATTTCATTTTCATGAGATTTAGCAAGACTCTGATTTAAAATAGTTTTAGCTTTTTATTTTTGTTTATCAATGAGCACACCATAGTGTTGTGTTACCAGGCTTCATTGTCTGTTGTTTTTACACCATGAATAAATCATCTCAGTGGGAGGGGTCTGTTGGCTGTATTTTCTGACTCTTGTTGCTTTAAATGGTTTTGCTGTGAGAGACATGGTTTCTCTCTGTTGCAGCTTGATCACCTTACTGGAGTTTGCAGAAGAACAGCTCAAATGCACGCATGTCATTCTCTGCTTCAAGAAGAGCAGACCTGACCGCTGTGAGTTGTAGGCAGACTGTGGTTTGGGGGCAGGAGGTGGGGGAGAGGGGGGGGATTGATACATCATGTGCATGATCTTGGCTTTGTCTTGGATTAGGCTGCAGATACTGAGCTCAGAGCCATCATCTATCAACACCTCACACCAGATGCAACCACCACATCGGTGCATACATTATGTCTGGACTGGATTATGGTAATTGACTACTTGCTCGCTCTCCACAAAGTATACACAGACCTGTACAGCAAGTCAGAAGTGTGCTGCCATGCTCATCTTTAAGTGTGTGGATCTTAGAATCTCCCATTTTTTTCTTGGAGAACTGAATTGGCTTCCTGAACAGAGAATAGTGTGCAGAATTTCCTGTCTTCACTTCCATATTATTTTTTTTCGAACAGCCAATACAAGCTTTTGAATAAGTATGCTTCATCAAGTTTTGTCCCCATTTTTCTTTTTTAATTTTAATTTTATTTATTTATTTTAAAATTCTTTTTGTGTGTGGCCAAGTTGTGTCCCAAAATTCACCACAGAGAAACTTCTTAAGCACCTCAATCTTAGTTTCTTTCTCTCTAGTATTTTTCCAAACCTACTTAAGTCATTACATGGACGTGTGTGTGTGTGTGTGTGTGTGTGTGTGTGTGTGCATGCCATCATGTCCATGCTTGTGTGTGTGTATGTACGTGCGTGTGGTTGAGAGGTTGAGGTTTGTGAGCAGTGCATGAGTGTGGGTGCCCCTGAAAGTGCAGTAGGAGGATAGGATGGGTAGACTGGACAGAGGAACAAGAGGGCAGAGAGCAGACAGCTGTTTTTTAAAGCACTTACAACATTGAGCACTATAGAAATGCCCTGTTGTAAAAGTAGTATTGAATTGACTGTGCAGATTGACATGTTGAATTCACTCAGAATTGAGCACCATGGGAATGCCCTATAAAAGTAATTAATGGATTAACTGTATTGCAAAGCACACTTACAACACTGAACACTATAGAAAT
The DNA here is from genome assembly GCA_016801955.1 of Conus betulinus. Lineage (NCBI taxonomy): Eukaryota > Metazoa > Mollusca > Gastropoda > Neogastropoda > Conidae > Conus > Conus betulinus. Next base: position 291,007 of record JADBJO010000463.1, on the reverse strand, counting down.
GCCAAGTAAAAGTAGTATTGAATTGACTGTGTTGTAAAGCACTTATGACATTGAGCACTATAGAAATGCCCTATCAAAGTATTGTAAAATTTACAGTGCAGATTGACAATCAGTTTACTGTGCAGATTGACACATTGAATTTACTCAACATTGAGCACTATAGAAATGCCCTATAAAAGTATTACTGAATTTACCGTGCAGATTGATATATTGAATTTACTGCGCAGATTAACATATTGAATTTACTCAACATCGAGCACTATAGAAATGCCCTATAAAAGCTTTATTGAATTTACTGAACAGATTGACATTGAATTTATTGCACAGATTGAGATATTGAAGTTGCACAGATTTACATGTTGAATTTACTGCAGATTGATGTATTGCAGATAGACATATTGAATTTACCATACAGATTGACATATTGAATTTATGGTGCAGATCGACGTATTGAAATTACTGTTCAGATTGACATGTTGAAATTACTGTGCAGAGTGACTTCAGAGAATGGTATAGATGTGCTTTTCTCTCATGAGCCCACAGAGAACAGTAAAGATTGCACTTTTCTCTTGTGAGCCTATAATAAGAATCAGCGATGACTATCCTCTGTGTTGCCCTTCTTCAGTGTGTACTTGCTGTATGTTGCCAGCTTCGCTGCTGCGAGTGTTCAACTTCTTTGGTTTCTCCATCCTGCCCCTAACCACCCCTTGGTTCCCAAGACGGAGGACCTGCTCTTCATGGCCTATGTCATCGACAGCGGAAGCAGCAGCAGCGAGGAGGAAGATGATTGTGGAAGCGAGTAGTCGGCTTAGCCAAGTCTCGGCACTGGGCACCTTGCGCCTTTTTTCTTTCTGTTTTTTTTTTTCCCCCTTTCTTTGGGGTTTTTGTGTGTGTGTGATTTTTTTTTTAAGAATTTAGTTTGTTTGATTCACCCCTACTAATTAAAATATCACATTTCAGTGTTGTGTGTAGTTTGATCTGTTTTCCCTGCTCGAATTCACCTGTATTTTGAGGCTAGGGTCTTTTTTTGTGTGTAGAGGCTCACCAGTAAGTCCCTGTATTCACCACAGTATATCAGCATGATAGTGTGGAACAGACTAAACAGTTTGGTGAAGGGTTATGTTTCCATATTCTCTGTCCTTTTTTGACCGAGAGAGTTGTTGGCCCTGGTAGGGTCTTCAGCTGGGCTTCAACAGGACTTGAGGGAGGGGAGAGGTGTCTGGGAACAAGGATTGACCATTGTATGTTGGTGGAGTGGAGAGGAGACAGAGGTGTTCTTTGGTTGTTGTGTTTTGTTTCATTGTATTTGGGTTTCATGGCATGGTTCCAGAACATGTGGAAAGTTCTTGTTGCTTGTATAGGAAATTAATCTAAAAAAAACAAAATCTCAGTTTCCTGTCTTTCAACCGCTTGCTTGATACTCTTCTTTAACTTTTATACGCTTGTGAGGGGGTGTAAAAAGTGTGCTTTCTGAATTCAGTTGATATTATTTTCTACTTTTTTTTTTTTTTTGTTCCTGTTTTTGTGTTCCAGCCTCCAATCAGCATGATTGTTATTGTTCACTGTAATCACTGCAGCAGAGAAACTTTCCTTTTATGGTTCACTACAAAGAGCCCCCATCTTTCACATTGGTTTCATACAGCTTTTATTTTCTTCAGCATTCAGTACATGAGTTTGCATTTCAAAGACTGCAATTGGAATGATCAGTCCAGTTGAGGGAATATTGATTTGTAAGCTACTGCTCTGATTCCAGCATTGTTTACAGACAATTAGCCATCAACACTCTTTCAGTTTGATGCTTCATAGTGACCAAATATCTGTTGCAGATTTGGCTTTAATGCTTTGCCCATACTGTCAACTAGCTGCCTTTGTAAAAAGATGGCAGGAGATTTAGTGGTATCATTTAAGAGCAGCACAGGAGAAGTTTGATTTTGTATCAAGAAATTCAGTTACTGCCCCCATCCTGCTCCCTTGCCTTCCCCTATGCTCGGTCCCCCTTGTCCACTGTCGTCATGTAGAGGTCATGTTAGATGACATCCACTGCAGATACCTGGGATTCATGCTCTAGAGAATATCATGTACCTTGTTACACATGTTACCACTTTTTTTTTTTTTAACCCACAACTAATCCTTTGACAGACGTGAAAATAAAGGTGCAGTGGATTTGGATAAATCTCCTCACCTCCCAGTGGTGTTGTTGGTTTTTTTTTTTTTTTGTTTTAAGACAAAAAATTTTTTTTTTAAGGGCAAAAAAATGTTGAGAAAAAAAGCTAGCGAACCGTCTTATTTTTGGAACTGAAAAGTTACGGTCCCCAATTGCCATCCTTTTTGAAAAGTTGAATATGCCTATATAAAGTTTTCCCACTTTAGAAAAGGAAAGACAGTTCATCGAAAATCAGTGCTTGATTACGAAGATCAGAATACAATGGAAAAAGGATTTGCCATCAGATGGAGAGGAAAAGGTGGTAGGGTGTGTGCATGTACATCGTGACCAGGAAAATGTTGGTTCTTTGTAAGGCTGGCTGCACAGCTACATCACTTCATGTTTGTGGCGTTTCACTTTTTATCTTCTCATCTAGTTGGACAACAATAAAAGTTCACTTGAACACAAGCTCTGTGTGGCTGGCTGTGCAAGAAAGGTTTCAGTGTTAAGGTATGGGAGAAGTGTTTAGTGGTGTGCATGCTTGCATGCGGGAAAGCTTTGTAGCATTTTCCTGTCCATTCTCGTCTATCATGATTATGCTGGAGACACTTCAGGAGTCATTTCCATGGGAAGGTGGTCAGTTTTGTGAAGGCAGGTAATAGAGCAGATGCAGGGAGAACCCGCTGTGACAGTTGAAAATATGCGGAATGGAAGTGGACTCGGAGAAACGGCAGATCTGGACAGGTTCAAGAGAACAACCGGCAGTCGGCAAGACGCTGAACGAGCATTGTACATGGAGAACTACAAGTATCCTGGGCCCACGCTATGCAAGGACCGTAGCTATATAAGTATCTCTCTTCCATCTATGTATGTGAGATACTGGGTTCTGGCAGCCAACCCCCGAATTATGTATATGTGTATATATATATGTATATATATATATATATATATATATATATATATCAAAGGCCTTTTTGTGAAGCTCAGCAAGGGTGGAGGTAGTATCATTGGTCACCCTTGTATAGGGATGTGATGATCTACTTTGTGGAAAATCAGGAACGATGGAGATCGACATACTGTTGCAGTCTTCTTACTATTGCTCAAAGTCTTAACCCGCAAGGTGGTGTCTATGCATTCCGTTGGAAATGGGTTAACGTCCCAAAAAGTTGATACTTCTTGTCAGGAACAGCCTGGCAATTCTCTGGTAGAATTTATAGACTGAAGATCTTCCATTATGACAAATAGATCGATGAAGATCTATTGGAAAACAGAAGGCAGTCTGTTATGCTCCCTGGGCAGACTTGAATTTCTAAAAACAATGCATTTGAATGTTCAAACTGTCAAAATCATGCTCTGTGAAACTGACCATTGAAAACAAGGTAGCACTCGACTATGCATTAAAAGCCAAGGTCAGTCAATAGCTGGCTTCATCGGCAAGTCTCTTGCCCATCAAGCACAGAGGAATATTTTCTCCTTGTGCTCCCTGTTTCCCTCATCTCGGCAGATCAGTATGCAGAAAGCAGTATGCATGTCGATTGACTGTGTGACTTGGACGCAGAGTGAATTCCTCATTTTGGCAGTTCACTCTAAAGCAACACTTTCAGGCAGTCTGACATTATTTCCATGAAGAGTGCAAAATAACAAGCAGAATCATCTTTGTTCAGAAACTGAAAGCGAGAATGAATTGCCGATTTTGGAGTAAAAGGACGATAAGACAGAAAAATGGTGCCTGGAGGAAGTGGTGGATGTGGAGCACACTACTGACGCAAATCGGGCCAGTTCTCGTATTCCAGTGACCTTTCATGGTCAGATAACATGCCAAAACTTTGTTCTGGAATATACATTAAATGGATTTACTCTGCCATTTATAAGCGATTTTCTTCGAGTGCAGAAGCTTTGCCATTGATGTAAAGTCTTCAGAGATGTGCACATAACCGCTCTCTCCATACAAGCAATATCACTCGCTTATATAGAGATGCACCTTGTTGAGTCCTATGCCAGCTATGTTAACAAGAAGTCTAAGGACCACTAACAAACTACTGTTGTTCTCAATCCTAGGAGGCATGTTGGCTTCTTAGTTGCTGGGTCTGATACAAAATCATGCCCAACAGTGGGTGCACAGTGTTAAAACTGGACATCAAATGTGCAGTATGTGTTGCCACTGTTGCTAGTACAGTTTGGAAAGGGGTAAAAATCCTGTGATTTTCCTTGATTTTGCCCTCGGGTCTGACAGCAATCTGAAGAGCAGGAGAAGGATGATTCATGTGCACAGCATAGAGTCTCCAGAGTCATCGTGTCACTTGCGTGTTCAAGTCACAAGTGTCTGTGTGGTCAGTTAGTGACAAGTGTTTATACTTTTTGAGAATTTTTATTTGAAATGGCTCACAATAAAAACTGGTCCATGATATTTTGTAGGTTGTATTCTTTCTTTCCAAAAAAAAAAAAAAACCAAAGGCTGAGTAAGAGGTACACATGCTTTTTTTTTTTATTTCTGGTGATGCACAAAGAACATACAAAACTGTACAGGAAAAACACCTATTCAATGACTTATGGTTTATGCACACAACTGTACCAAAACTACATATATTGTCTGTGGAATATCCACACATATACACTTGTACACTTGTGAACTCAGGACTAGATATACACGGGAAAGAAACTACTCAAAATATCCCATATATCCATGAAAAACAGACATGCTGACTGATGGCCAAGCACACAAACCAACGAGGACATCAAAAAAAAAAAAAAAAAAAAAAAATGGGGTATGAATCTGTTGTATCTAACAAACAACAATGTGCACATAACTGCAAGGAGCATCATTTACAAAAGAAAAAAATCACTGATTCATGGTAATAATGTGAGCGAGTTTGCAATGGAAAAGGTGATGGTGAATGAATTTATGAACGGATTCTTGAGCATATATATGTGTTGTTTTTTTTTTTTCAATGCACATGCAGGAAAATAAAAAAAAAAAAAATGCGTGTCAGTTTATTAAATGAAGGTGAGCTCTCTGATGATGGTGATGTTGCTTACAGCCCCGCTGACCGCAAAGGGATATATCGGGACTGAGCTCTGATGAAGGTGATGATGTAACGACACGCACACAGGCAAATATAGCTCTCCCCCTGCATCTCTCTCTCCAGAAATTTCACAGAATATACATTTTGCTCTTTCCGTATAGCAGATTTCTACACTTCAGAAAGGACAAGGAATGTGACATGCTTATTCATTCATTCATTTTGTTACTGTGGTCCAGCCGATCAGCCAGGGACTTGAGGGCTGTCCTCATTCATGGGAAAGTAACTCTTTCCAAAAAGGAGAAGAAAACCAATAAACATCTAAGCAGGGCACAAAAATATGCAAGTATTTACAAATAATCGATAGTCATCTGAATATCCATATATCAACAATAGTTTTCGGGCCTGCTTCAGCAAAACTGGCTACTTAAAACTGCATTAACTAGAAAACTGCATTAACTAGAATTTCCTTAACACCTTTCACATTAACTAGTGCTTCCTAACATACTCCCCCATCCCAAAAAAAAATCAAAACAAACGAAAATGGGGACTTCTTCCTTCACTGGCTTTTTATCCAGACATTAAGTGGAACCATCCTGAATATGTAGTTCCTCTTTACATTTGTTTGCTGTCCATCTGAAATCTACTGACTTCTTGTGATGAGGACACTAGCTGTAACATTCATGACCCATGACCTGCACATGAAAAGAGACCCAAATATCACCATTTATCATAGGAAAAGTAAGGGTAGTATGTGTGCAGGTGTGCTGCACCCATTTGTACAGTTTCAGCGAATTACATCCAAAGCCCATCATACAAGGCCTTGGGGGGGGGTTTACTGCACCATGAATGAAAGTCTTCTAGAAAACGCGCACACACACACGCACACAAAACGAAGACAACTATATAACTATACTATTGGTGCTAAACTACCAATATCTTTATAGTAGATTAAGCCAGACCCTCCTCAGGATGCTAAGCATTCTCCATTAGCATCCCTAGTTTACATAAATAAGTCCTGAACAAGCTTTCAACAAAAGCAAAACAAACAGGAAGAGTCATTACAGATTAGACACAGAGCATCCACTGTAGACTATGTGTACAGTCTCGATACCTAGTCTCTAGATTATGAAAAACAACGAAATGAAACCAAAAAGAAAAAGAAGAAGGAAGAACACAAACAGGCTGGAACAACATAAAATTACCCTGAAGATGCAGTCGTGCAAACTTGACAGAAAATATTTCCAGATGTCAGTAAGCAAGGACCTTAAGTAAACTATGAAATCAATCTACATTCACTGATTTCCTATGTGAAATTGGCCTACAATTTACAGATTTCCAGTCTCAACTAATAATTCTTTGTTTGAGGACTTGTTTGATCCACTGGTCAGAAGCTTTCTCCCAATTTCCTATTCAAACAGTTTAGAGTTTCTGTTTCTCATTCTCCAACCATTAATACAAAAACACACCAATATGCACTTCATGAGTTTTGGAATTCCATGTTCAATAGTTTTGATTAAAATGAGATTTTATGTATACCCTGGCTCTCAAACAATCATATCTACATCTAATTTACATACAACTATTTATCGATAGATAAACATGACATAAAAGTAGTATGAAGAAGTGTTAGAAACAGTACTGTCCTGCTGGCAGTGAAATTTCTATTTGATGTTTTAAGTCTGAAAATACAGATGATTTTAAATATATTTCTGTTTCGATCATGACTTACTCTATTCTAGTATAGCCCAGCCCACCAAAGAAAGGCCTTTTTGGGCTATTACCTCTCTTTTTTTAACTGAAGAAAGTCCCTTTCACATTCAATTGGAAGGCAGTCACTCTCCTCTATGATAATTATGATTAACATTGTTAACACAAGCTGTAATGCCCCTCTCTTTAAACTGATAATACAGCTGTTGCATCAATGACATTCCCTTGAGGCACCCGATTTTTATCTTTAAAAAAAATTCTTTTTGGAACAAATGCAAACACAGACTTAAGTTTTCACATACTGAGTGATTCTGAAGATTCATGAGCTTCCTGCTCAAACTTGGCTAGCAAACCTCAATTATGAGATGTCCGTACCAGTGTATCGTCTGCAGCGATCATGCTCAACGATGCGCTGCAAAGCAGTGAGACACCTATTGCGAGTATAGTCGAAGTGTTCTGAAAACGCCAACAGCAAAAGAATTATGGGCTAAACATATGATGGTTAAGTACACTTTTCAGATGGAGATCAAAGTATAGAATTCCATTTCACGTTAGAAGTTGACTGCAAAGCAGTGTCTATGGGTCAACTATGGGGAAAACAACATATAAAAGTTGCTTCCCTTTGACATTTAGGCAAAATGTCTCATCCCTCTTATATGATCAACTCATGTATCAGTTCAACAAACTGAACAGATGCAGTTCAGTTCTAGTTTCATACCAACCTAGTTGACTACACAGAGCCCTTTACAGCTGTCTTATGATGATTGGACAGTAATATCACTAATGATATGAAATACAAATAATGATGATAAAAGAAATAATGATAATAATAATAATGAAAGAACCCCGACACACCACACGGAAGAGAAAAGCAAAGGAAAACGAAATAACTATATTACGCATCTGTTTCTGTCCATCCCTGCATGCTCGCTTCATAATTCACACACTCATTTCAATGAAGCCTTCTAATCCCACTGTGCACCCTTGTCATCCCAGTGCTCAGGGCATTTTCAACACCTGGATACACCTCGTTAAAACAATCATCCACAGGTAAGATGATACACACAAAGGCTCCAACCAAATGAGACCAGCTATTCTTTGAACCTTATTTTTCACCGCAATCAGATCAAGTACATTTTTAAAAAAAACATGGGGGGGATTTTTAGAACAAGTGAATTAATCATCACACAATGTGTGCAAACTATCACAATGTATTCTCTGATTTGAAAAATCAACGCCTTGGCAATTAGAACATGTTACTTAACCTTCTCAAATTCTGCACTGATTTATTTGTGTAAAAGAACAAATGGACAATGGTGGTTAACTGTATCATAAATCTATGACACAAGAGACAATGTCAGCCTGTGGCCAGTAACCTTCACTATTTTCTCCACAGAAAACATTCTGGCAGTCCGCGAATGTTATTGTTAAAACACATATAGCTGATCTCACTTTTTTTTTTTTTTCCCAATATGCCACATGCTAAGTCCTTGCATGTATTTCACATTAGCCTACTGTGCACTTACTCTAACCTGACAGACTGGGCACTAAAAGCTCTCTCAGTTTTCTGAATGATAATCAAACTCATAGCTGCCAACCTTCTGGACTCTAAATCCAGGAACCAGGAGACGAAGAATGGGTGACCTGTCAGCCGCTGTGGTGAAGTGGTTAGCGTCACGGACTCCCGGCTGGCAGGTCGTGGGTTCAAATCCCATCAGAGTCATGTTGGTTTTTCTGCCCCAACCAGCTCCTACCCAGAGTTGAGTTTGCTGCGGACTCAGTTGGGAAGACTGGGATCACACAGTCAAGTTTCATCCACTTAATGGATGCATTTCTGAGAGTGTTGCTCAAATTTCCTGACCAACACTGCAGGTGCCTGTATCTCTCGGGCCTGGTTAATGTCTGGATATATTACGAAAGGAAGCGAAGAGTACAACCCTGTAATGTAATGTAGTCTCAGACCGAAATGGAAAACGTAGCATCATCTTAATCATCCTCATTCTCATCGATCAGCAATAAAAAAAAAATGTCTCAAGTTCTGTGCTCCTTTATGCCTGCTGTCATGGTGACCTCAATTTCTATGTCCTCTCCATGTCTGTACCTTGGTTTGGTTCCGTCGTCGTCACTGGTATCGGCGAGTCCATGGGGGCTGTCGTTGGACAGACGTGGGGGCGCCCTCTGGAGGGAGAGCTCACTCACGCTGGCTCTGTGACTAAGCAATTATTGTCATCAGTAGGGGCTTAGTAGGTGGTGTCCTGCGTATGTTAGATCAGAACAGGCGCCACTGAACACCACCAAAGTGACTCGGCAGCAGTGCAGTGTCTCCTCCCGTGGGTTGCCTCTTGACGACTTGACACTGACTGCTCACTGTGAACTGCAGGTGCCGGGGCTGCAGCGGGGCCAACCGGGCTGTGACTGTGGACAGGGTGTCGGAATGAGCGGTGTGGGCACACTGCCTATGAGGTGGCACAGAGGTTGGGACAGAAAAAAAAAAAAAAAAGGTGACCTGAATAGATGGCAGTTCCTTGCGCTGAACCCTGAAGCGATCAAAGCTAAGTGAATTTTTATTTGTCTTATTTGTTTGTATCTTGCCTGAAGAAGACCTAAGAGGTCAAAATGTGTCATGTTTTGTCTTGTGACTCGTTTCTCCACGTTTCTCTGGGGGTGGTTCACTAACATTTATTTAAGATTTGTTTAGATTTCCGCCAGCAGTCATCTCACTTTACAGCTAGATCTATTTCTTAAGGCCATGAAAGGCTGGTTTCACATCCCATGACCCATGTGGCCACTCTGTTCCAAACACACATGAATGATTTGAGAAGAAACTGTAAACCAGTCATGGAAAGTGCTGTGCTGATTTCACCTGAAGTTATGTCTTCAGTATCTCTCCACCCGGCACCCGATCAAAGGTCTGGCATCCATCTCTGTTCGAATTTAACTCTCGTTCCATACATTAATAAACACAAAGACAGCATTTCTTAAAGCTATTTTCTCTTGTGCTGTGTTACACCTTCAGTAAGTGATTTTTTAGTGATTCTGTGACCTTTTTCCCACAGCGTTTTCCTTCAAACACCATGACCCAGGGAAGTAACCCTTACAGTGAGGCATGTTTCTGGAGAAATCAGAGTGGTCTATCCTGGCAAGTAACACTAAACGTATGGATACAAAACTTCATATTGATTGTCAAACTAACTGAAAATACTTGACAATGATACTGCCACATTTTAATTGTATTTTATCACAATCCAATAATACAACAGGTTGGAAAATGAAGTAAAACAGAACGTATACAGAAAATCTTGTTGGACCCTATTATTTTCACCAAAGAACGATGCATCACCGGATGACCCAAACACAATGAAAATTTAACAAGTTAAAGACAAAAAATTCTGTAGCTGTGTGCCCCTTTTGTGTTCCAATCCAAAGCTATGACAGTCTGAGTAACGTAGCCAATTTTCCAACAGAATAGCCAAACCATGCCAGGCTGGAAAGATGACACTGGAAGCTGTTACATCAAGACTGAAAGGGTTAACTGGTCTTAATTTAAAGGGTGAACTGGTCTTAATTTAAAGGGTTAACTGGTCTTTCTGCAGTATAACTAAAGCTACTTCTTTCATGTTCCATTCCAGACAAGTTCTAAACAGAAATCATGTCATGACAATCACAATCAAACGGCCCATCATCTATCAATCTAGCCTTTAAAACAAAAATCTTTGGACAGCAGAAATCCAAACAGAACAAAATAATGATATTACTGGCAACAGAATAAATATGGCTGGACATAAACTTTCAAATACCCCAGTACCGTGTCATGGCAGGTTAAATCATTGTTGCAATGCAGTCTTTCGATGATGTAAATATACAACGTTACAAGTATTTCATCACTCGGGTACATTTTCAAGTTTCTAGGGTGATGAACCTGGCTACTGCATGATTTACCAAACACAACAATTGGATTTTGATTCTTTGTGCAGGTGTATTTACGGACTTGGTACAGTGCTCGGATGGGATCGTTGTCATAAGTGGCCTCCAGTGTTATTAACATTTTCTAACACCCAGTTTCCCAAATGAATATAGCAAGTCTTTTCTGCTGCCTGATTCTGCAATCAAAACCTATACAAAATGAAGCACAAAAAAAGAAGAAGCAAAATAAAATCACCTCTAGCAGCCTAAGACATGTACTTTCCCTGCTGTCAGTTTCATTCTTTTCGCTCACATTCCTAACTTCACTGTAGGCTCTGCCATTTTTCTCCTCCACCCTTGAATCACTGCTCTGCTCTGTGGTTTTCCGCCTCAGAGGTTCTGGCTGAAAAAGCCTGTTTCAAATTCCTCCTCTTGGCCATTTCCTGAAAATAACCAGCCCCCCCCCCCCCCCCCCCCCCCCTCCTTCAGATGGCTCAAAGGCTGTGCCACATTTTCCTTTGCCTGCAAAAGAGTTCTAGACTCTTTCAGGTTTTTTTTACTTGACAATGCAGTGGCTGAAACGCCTGTGCCATTTCATTTGAGACATTGGCTGAAATGGTTCTTTCATTTTCTTCTTTTGAGGCGTCATCTAAAAGAATCTGTACTTTTTGTCCCCTGACATTACGGCAGTACCATTCTTCTACTCCAAGTCGTTAGCTGGAAAGGCTCTGCCGATTTTCTTCTCTACCACTAAAATACTGGCCTTACAGGTTCTGCAAGTTGTTCTCCTCAAATTAAGGGGATGAAAGGTCCAGTAAGAGTAACAGAAAAGAAGAAATAACTGAAACAGAGTTTCATTAATTAAGCAAGACTACGATTTAATACAGAAAGAGCTAAAGCCCCTGGCATCCCCATGTGAAGAACTCAATCATCTAGAACAGATGTAGCAGACTATTTCTCCCAAAACATGTCACATTATGAACTAACCTATAGTGTCAAACATCTGACAACAGTAAATCTGAATCTGATTCGTTTTTCTCAAGCATGTATGACACAACACTTCTTGATTATTTAGCCCCACTATTCATGTAGGGGGAAAAAGAATTTTATATATATATATATATATATATTCATAATAAATATCAAATCTGTGAACTGTAATGTTACTCACTTTAATTTCCACATCTTACTTGTAGACTAAAAAACAACAAATGAACAAACAAGCACAAACAAACAAACAAAAAAAAAAACTTCTCTATCACCCTTCATGCTAAACCACTGTTTGGTTAAATAACACAACTAACATGAATGACAAAAATATGTAGTAACATACATGCACTGTATTACAAATCAGGTTTTTTGTCAAACAGGAGTGAAAACCACTTAGTAAAGAATCTAATAAATAAATTTTTTTAACATCATCATGGCAGGAATAAGACATGCTACACCCCATTATACCATTCTCTTTTACCAGTTCTGCAAACTGAGTTGTTCTGAGTATTTTACAGTGGTAACTTGCCACGTTGGGTAATCTCCATCTTTCAACAGCTTTTCAAAACATTTACCCTTGAGCTCTTCCTACGGTTATGAACAAAGTGTATGACAGTTCTAATACATCTATGAAACAATCTAACAGTAATTACTACATCTATTTGAGAAGATGGGAGGGGCGGGGGGTGCCATCTTGAGACATATATTCACCAGTAGTGGTACATAGCTTTATAGCATAGCGGAATGCTTTGCGAGGTATTAGAAAGCAGCCTTTCTATAAACATAGCCGCTCTAAACCTTCATCTTGATGTGTGAATCAATGGAGAAACACGAACCAGACGAACACAGACAAATATTCTTAATAAATAAATCAACTCTCAGACCTCCTCTTTCTTCTCCTATCCCTCACCCCAATCCTCTAACTACCAGAACAAGACAACACTGAAGGATGGACTCCATTTTAAATCTAAACATGATTACAATGTTGTGTATGTTTCCCGAAGATACATAAAAGATGATTTCACGTTGATCAGAATTTGAGCAAATTGTTGCCATCAAAGTATTAAAAATACAAGAATCCGAAACAACGCAACATGAACATTCTCACAAATCCAAAACAACGCAACATGAAAATTCTACTATTGCGAATAGACGTAAACAACAGAGCAACAGACCTTTTGCACAAAAACATCAATTACTCATCCGTGTGGTTATAATTAGATACTTTCACACATCAAGTGAGACGAAGTTGTCCACATGCAGTGGGTTAAAGAAATTAAAGACATTCTGTTTAAGTAAAGAAACAGTTTCAGGTCTTTGCCACCATCCATTAACAAAAATTCAACACCAACATGCAACATGTGGTGATTTTCATGGCTCTTTTTTTTTTTCCAGCTTTGCAACGTAACACTGACAACACATTCTGGAGTAATTCTAATGGAGTATATATACTACATGAGGAAAGAAAAGTTCTCTTTCAATCAAAACTATCATGCCGGTTTTAAACCCTCAGAACGGTGCTACAAACCAACTATAAACAAATAGGATTCTATGACTAAAGCCATGATCAATGCATAAAAAGCCTTCAGTTTTTGTATCAACATTTAAAAAAGCAAATAAAAATACACAGAATAAATCGAAGCGCACGTAACATTTGAAGGTTTAAGATTATTCTCAGAAGAAAACAGTTTTTTATCACACACACACACACACACAAACCCACTCCACGATCAGACAAAGGGAAACAGTTTCTACTTATCCTCTTGATGTTAAGGGTCAGGCACACATCTTGATGCACTCTGCAATGTTCTAAGGTAAAAATGATGGAAGTCTTACATCCTTGGCACTGGAAACAAAATGGACCATATCAAGTGCCCTCGGCCCATTCTCAGCAAGGACGGCATTGAACAAAAGAGGTCAAAATAACCCACCTGGTGCCCATCAACGACAAATCAATTTTCTAACCACCTCTCAAAGCTGCTTACCGAAGACACATATAACTGTTTTTCCCCTAAATTAAACTTAACCCATAACGCAAAAAAGTGATGGTTTGTGTTTGGGCGACTAATAACCAGGAAAGCTCTTGTTACAGACCAAACAGGCGACAATAAAAATGCAGCATTTGATAAGTGGCCATATCACACAAACAACACCAAAATTCCATAAGGCATTTCCATGTACTAATATACAGCACTGTATGGCATGTTTAAAATTTTTATGTTAAACATTTCTATCCTATCTCAACAACATCGACTTAAACCTATCTTTCCAAGCTTTCGAAGGATTTTCCCAAATAAGCGTAAGCCAGTGCGATAGAATTGGATTCCTATCAAACTTCTCTCCTGTACAAAGTTCGACAGGCTCAATCTATCTTCAAAAATTCCAAAGCAGAACGGAGGAGGAAGAGTGGTGGAAGGGGATCATGAAAGAGGGTGTGATGACCTAGTTAGCTCAGTGGGTACGGCAACAGGTGCTTGCTCTTCTGTCTGGGGTTCAATTCCCACCTGTGACGGCCTGGGTAGAAGAAATTTTCTCTGTAGAATTAACATCCACGCATGAATGCATGCACGAAACATGTCGCAGTCACGTCCAATCCCAATCCCCATTTCAGACAAGAGTACACCAGAGGTATGGATGGCACGAAGACGAAACACACACACTCACCTGTGCTGTGTTCTAACACTACCTGAAGACGTAATGTGGCTACATTACGGTCTGATTACAAAAATCATCCACGGTGAACCTCAGAGCTCTATAACTGGGAAACAAAAAGACAAAGAGAGAGAGAAGGGGTGGCAAGGAGAGGGGGTGGGGGTGGGCGGTGGGGGGGGGGGGTCATCCCATCCACCAATCCTTCCTGAATAAAATCAGAGGTCAGGGTCTGCACACTCTCTGCCCGGAATTTTCACGAGTTTAGTTCTAGTTCTATTATTATAGTCCATCCAACCACAAGCAACTCTGACAACTTCCAGATGGTATGGACGAGTGCAGCATTATTTCTAACTATACTGTTATTATCATTATGAATACTTACATAGCGCCTATCCTCGGCTAGAGACCAAGCTCTTAGCACTTTACAATCCACACTCATTTACACCATGGGCTGCCTACCTGGGTAGTGCCGACTGAAGAGCTGCCAGCTGGCGCATCATTCAGTCATTTCCTGTGTCATTCAGTCAATATCATTCACGTATTTCCTTGCTTCCTTTATTCTTTCCATTTCTCATGCAGGTGCATGCTATGCATACCATGTCATCCATACCAACGGCCAAACTGGTCTTCTTTTCCAAAAGTTGGTGATGGGATTTTAGGTGTGTGCAAGATGATGTTATACGTGTGTTCACACACAGAACCTCACTTTATAGTCTCATTCGAAGGACTCATGATATACTGCCAACAACCACCAGTGGGAATGGGGAGGGAATGAGGTGGAAATAACCATAACCCCCCCCCCCCTCCCCCCCTGCAAACCTCAAACCTTCAGTAGCATTTTGATACTTGACTGGTTTTATGCCATACAGCACTTCAAAGAGACCAGGACTAACAGTAATATCATTCAGAGAAGAAATTATGCTGATGAAAAATCTAAACATTTTCTGGACACTGAATGTGACCTAAGATAGTCCCACATATGCACTTACATGCATATTCCCATACTTGACTGGTTTAATGCCGTACAGCACTCTGAAGAGACCAGGACTAACAGTAAATATCATTAGGAGAAGAAATTATGCCAATGAAAAATCAAAATATTTCCTGGATACCGAATGTGACCTCAGATAGTCCCACACACACTTACATGCATATTCCCACCTCCCACCCCACCCCACACTCCCCTACAAAACAAAAGAGAAAAAAGTGTTGATGTTCATATAGCACAGACCTGTAAGCTTCAGAGAGTAAACCATCACAACATGAAGAGCACGAGAATCACAATATACAACAATCACAACATGTATCTTAACAACATCACAACATGTAGCTTACAACAGTGATCATATTACGGTGACAATACCATCACACAGATACATTGAAGTGCAACAGAACAACTGAAATCTGATTGTAAAAGCTGTTACACACACACACACACACACACACACAAAATAACCAACCAAATCACTGATTCCCCCAATCCCCACTCCTCTCCACACACACACACACACACACACACACACACACTCTAACTTATTACTGAGCTAGAAGAGAGATGAAAGGGCAATTTTTTTTCCTTTAATCAAAAACTTAAGGAAGATATTTTGTGACCCTGGCATTAGCATACAAGGAGTTATTCTTCTCTAATCAGACCCTGCAGATGCACTTTTTCTACACTGAATGGCCATGTACTAAGAACAGTCTGTCATCATCTCATGATGGAAGTTGGTCCATATTTGTAAAGATTCATCAGAATGCACAAAATGACCAAAATATACAATCAACATGCATGATTTAAAAGTGTATAAACGTTTACTTTTAAAATATTCAAAACAGATTTTTCATGAGTGCCACCTGTAAATTTCAGCGGAGTTTTTTTTGTTGTTGTTTTTGTTTGTTTTGTTTTTGCTTTTTTGTTTTGGTTTGGTTTTTTTTTTTTTTAATCATGCCACTAAATTCTGAAGAAGCTCCCACCTGTAAATTTCTGCATTAAAAAAAAAATCATGTCATTAAATTCTTAAAAAGAAAACATGTAAAAAGATATATGCACTAACCTCACAACATTTCAACTATCCATCAGCAAACACACCAGGAAAATTAGAAGATTCTTCTGTCGAGTGATGTCCTTTGTCCTGTAACTATATTCAATGTTGGAGTTCAATCGCCTCTAAAAATGACAATTGCGTTCATTCTGCGGACATAGAGCAAGCAAACTCTGGTCTGCCTCAACATGACACCATATGAGAGAAAACTGCATTTTTTTTCAGCTATTTGTTTGGTAGCCTAAGGGAAGAACTGCATGTAGTGTTTTGTCTTGTGATTCGTTTTTTCCACGTTTGTCGCTTCACTTTGCAACTAGATGCATATTGCTAGACAGTCAAGCTAATGGCTCCTGCAGTTTCCTTTGGCTGAAACTCACTTGTGCACAATTCCATGCCTGTTGTACTTTCAACACATTAGTCTGCCGACAGGGTGACCTGGCTTGAACTCTAGTGCATCACCTATATAGGCATCCTTCAGTCTCGGAAGACTATGGTGTTGCGCTCTAGATGTCTATTCTGGTACAGCGACGGGTGTGGCTGGCCAGTCCGACGCGGGATGACAGTCCCTGTGGCAAAGGGCACAGGTGAAGTCTGTCGCTGCTCTGTCTGCCTGGGCTGCAGCCTTTCTTCTGCATCACCAGTGAGTTGAAAAGTGCAGTTTCTGATCATGATTTGAATACTGGAATCTGCAGAACAGGTTTCTCAGAATCTCTGTACAGCCGACAACCTCCTGGAGTAAACATATGGGAACCACGGGATGAAGATGACAGAGTGGGGTGAACAGGGACATTTTGGATTTTGACTGGAAAATTTTTTTTTTTTACCCCTTTCCACTTCAACTGCACAATGTAGGTATCCACGAGAAAAATGTCTTTTCCACTGTACATGAGTGACGATAGTCAAATAATATCATTTAGGATTTATTCTGCAACTCCTTCAGCCTAAATAAAAACAAAATTGCCCCTCACCCCCACCCCTACCCCCAACGGTTTTCAAAATATTCTCAAATTCTGGATTTTTTGCATGACATGAGTCAGGAAAGATTTTCAAACAAGGGAATTCTAGAAAAATTCAAGAGGGTTGGCAATTGTGTCTTTGGTGTTTTCACAGACGGATGAACCTAGGATGTCCGTCCTACAGATCCAAGTTCTGCCAGATCTGTAAAATGGGGATCATCCAGATGACACTGCTCCCATCTCCTCAATGTAGGGAATGGAACTCCAGATCTCTGTTTACAGTTTTTTTTTCTTTTTGAGGGGTTGAAGGTGGAGTTGGTGGTGGGGCAGTCTCATGTTCTACACCACTCTCTCTGGCTCCCTCTTATACAGTCCAACCCGCACTCATCCTGACACAGCCTCACCACTAGCATCAACACTCTATCAGGTTGTCATTTGGCAACTCACCAGATGAGATACTGCGCTGCTGCTGAATGCCATTAATAGCTGCTAGCCTTCTTGACTCAAGGTGTGGGATGAATAGATAGGACATGCAGCTTTAATTGAAAACATCTGTTTGCAACAAAAAAATCAAGTGCAGTAATGTTGCTCATAGCCCAGTCAAACACAAAGGGCCATATCAGGGCTGTCACCAAACTGAAGTCAACTCATGTCGTTAAATCTTTAACATACACCAACTAAAACACACACTGAAAATGTTGTAAAAAATCTTTCTTCTGTAAAATTTTAGACCAGATTAACAATGTTGATCTCTCTACAAACTCACAGACACATCAGGTGGGACATCTCTGAACAAGGCTTTCATGGAATCTGCTGTAAAATGTTTATGTATCTGTTTGCCAAATAACTTGAACAAATTAAAGGCTGACAAAGAAAACCAAAAATCTTTCAGAGCACGTGTCTACTTGAATATCATTCTGGCTCTATTCAGCCATTTTTGACCTTACATTTATTGAAATTCATTCCTAAACCCCCGTTTCTTTTTTTTTTTTTTTTGAACTTCTACCTCGATTTTCAGAGTTTTGAAGTAAGAAATTCCTGAACATATCTGAAAGTATGCGGCTAAGCTAACAACTTGCTTGTGTTCCTCTGTGTCACCAATGGCAGACACTCGGTTCATGAGCAGAAGTGTGTGGCTTTGTGTGTATGACTGTGTGCGCATGTGCTTGCTCATGCATGTTCATGTGTATGTCTCTGAATACAAGCGTGCGAAAGTGCCACAAGTCCATCACTACAAAAAATGTTCAGAGTAAGAACAGAAACAGTAGAACACACACACACACACAAAAATCACAGAAAACTCACATTAGGAGGACAGCAACAAACTAGAAAGGCACTACGCATAGCACAGACCTCTGGATTCTAGCTCCACACCAAAACTTCAAAGGTTCCTTCTTAGATCACGCTCCATCTTTCCACCAAGTTTAACTAAAAATTAGTTTGGCAGTTTTTGCGTAAAAAGATTAAATCAATCCCAGATCTACACCCAAGCTTAAACCAGTTCATTCATGTGCCATGTTTAAAATTCTCTGCCAAGTTTAGATAAAATAGGTTCAGTAATTTTTGCGCAACCTAGCAGTAAAATAGGTTCAGTAATTTTTTGCGCAACCTAGCAATAAAATTTCAGTAATTTATGCGTAATCTAGCTTAGAGACATGCAGACGAACAAAAATATTGGACGCTGGTGAACATATAACTCCCCTGGCGGAGGTCAACAAGAAAACAAACAAAGAGAGACGCCTGGGAATAAAGGGAAAGAATAGGTGAAAACAGTACACAAGGGATGATGGGTAACAGCCATTCATATCATCACAGCGTTGGTTGACATAACAGTCACAGGTAAAGGCTGTTCCTTTCCCTCAAACACACACACACACACACACACACACACACTCTTGGAGGCAGTTTTGATCAGGATCTCTGAATTTTCTTAATCTTGAATTTTTTTTCCCCTCAGGCGGTCCTTGTTTAACACACAGTATGAATACAGTGTACATCTGTCTTTTTCTACAAAACAATCGACATTTTCTCACCAAACATATGTACAATATTAATGTGTGATCTAGTCCCAGTCTACCTCAAGAACCGTACAAACATCGACTGTTCATCCAATACATTGATCTGACCTTCAAACAAAACAAAGTGCTAAAATTGTGCAAAGTGCTAAAAACATCACCTACTTCCCAAGCTTAACTCTTAAAATGCAGTTCATGTACAACATCTTGAAACAATACCAAATGTGGAAATAAGTGAAGAAAGCATGTTTCTTTCACAATCTCCCTGGTTTAACATTACCAGGTTTCTGTTTAGACTGGAGCAGAAGAAGAAACCCATGTTTTGTTTTAAATTACGCACTGTAGCAGAATCTTGAATCTGTCATCATTAGAAAGTCTGTAATTTGATTGGCAAAATCTACAAATGAATTACTCTGTGGACTACTGCCCATCATTTACAGTCCAATTGTTCCCGTTCATAACAAGTACAGTCACATTTATTCCCTTACCTCAACACTGAAAAGCTCAAAGCAGACATACTGCAACAACAACAACAACAAAAATCCTGTCTCATTTGCTTGATCTCAAGACTTTCACCTTTTTCTTTTTTTCATGAACATAATTCATTCTGCATGAGACAACGCAGAGAGTGAAGATGCACTAAAAAAAAAAAAAAAGTGTTCCAACAGAGCAGTGTCCTTGACAATGAGATACCAATCACACAAACATTATCCGACAATCAAAAGCAGTACATTCAATTTTCTATCGACCCTTCAAAGCATCATTTCACAGAGCTGTTTCAAACATGATTCCACAATTTACTGTTCAGTTCAGAATTAAGTGCGTCATCCATGATCATGCGTAAGTCTGCTTGCAGAATGTACAGCAATGTACCCCCTGCACACTGACTGAGGCAGGGCCATGTTTCTACAGGAGAGAGAGCAGACAGAAAGCCGCTCCACAGACTGTGCACACAGTCACTGAAATCCCATTTCCTTGCACCCTGTGATGTGCATTGCCACGGCTTTGCAACAAACCTTTTTATTATTGCCTGTTCAAAGGTATTGCTTTGTCACCATGGTATTGTGAAGTGCTGGTCACACACACACCCATCAAGTGGAAAACATTTACGAAATGGGTGTAAAAAAAAAAAAAAAAAAAAAAAAAGGAGGGTATGGGCGAAGATGACAAATGAAAAATACCTCGACAAGTTAAAACACTGATATACATATAAAAAAAAAAAAAAAAAAAAAAAAAAAAAAAAACTCAATGTTTATTACAAGTATACATGTATAAAAAGGCTGCTGGAAATTTGAATGTTATGCCCCCCTCCTCCCCTCAGTGCTGAAATTCGCCAAACTGAAATCAGGGAGGAGGGGTTTGGCGCCGCAGTGTATGAGAGCAAAGGTGGACTCTCCCTCCTTGCACACTGTTCCACATACAGTCCAGCTTTGATGACACCAACCTGTGCCCTCCGTACACTTGCGACGACCGTCACAGCATACTCCACAAACCAATCCAAGCTTCCACAATGAAAGAATGGCAGCCTAACCCACAGGCACACCAATCCGGGAAAAGACCTTCCAAAAGTCTGCAGCTGATGGCGAACTTCACAAGAATCACCAAAGTTTGTGTCCGAGAGAGAGATGAGTAAGAAACAAAAAACACACAGCTTCACACAGCCCGGTGGTCCAACATCGCCTCCAAGAGGTCAGAAGCTTAAAATCCTCGTCTCACTGCCCACCATGCAGACTCCTCATTGGCCGTCGACAACTTCATATTCTTTGGTTGTTTTTTCAGGACCCCACCTCAATGCAGTCATGACCTTGTGTCAGTCAGGTAGAACCCTTTGACCTCTACAGAACGTCAATGTGTATTGTGGGATAATCCGAGTTCTTTTGTTGCTATTTCTGAGGAGTTTTCTTTTTCCTTTAAAACAAGAAATAACAGTTTCTGAACACATCACAATTCTCAACAGCATTAAACTTGAACTCCCTTAAGTTAATCCTCTCTATCCCAAATCAGATAGTGTGGAATTTAGAGGATTAACGCCTTCATTATATTTATGAATATTCAGATGGTAGGAAATGAGACTCATTTTTATCTTGAATCCGAGCGTGCATGTGCATGTGCATGTGCATAGGTGTGTGTGTGTGTGTGTGTGTGTGTGTGTGAAGAGTGTGTACTTTTAAATTCATGCACCCAAACATATTTTATCGTATATCAATATGAGTGCATAGGCATGTGAGTGTGTAAGTGTTCAGCAAAACACATGCATGCAAACATGTCCATTCTTTTTTTTTTTCCTCTTTTTTTTTCTCTTCTTTTTCCCTTTATTTTCCAACTTTTCCTTGTGTTTTATAATTTGACTGCCATGGCAGACTATCTCTAAAAAATTATGAATGCTACAAACAGTTTTTGGCTCTGTTCTCTTCCTCAAACTGTACAACACCGGTGCTTTTGCTGAGATTGTGACCAAGCATCAACACCGACCTCTTGGTCCCAAACCCGGCAGACGGCACCCACAGACCTACATGCAACTGCAGATGCTGTTGATGTCAGCCCTCCCAGGCCACCCAATCTCCACCCTCATGACATCTAATAATTCAGACCACAGTGGATCATCCACCCCAAGTCATGGCACCCTGGTCTACCCTGAAGGTGCTTTTACGACAATTCCTCAATCGGACCACCAGAGCCAGCACTGTAGCTGCCACCCGATTCCAGATGTATTCAAACATTATGTTTTCACAATGGCGGCATCATTTCACTATGAGGAATCTCTCCCTTGTAAGCAGTTCCACAGTTTATTATTTAAAAAAAAACACACAAAAAAAAACAACCTTCAACAAAAAGCTGCCAAAGACAGGATGCAGTGTCCTTCACAACATTTGGGTTTAATCTCCGTTGAAGCAGTAACTTAGACAAGTCAGATTCAGCGTTCGGTATTCAAGGCTCTTCAGACATGCTTGGGTGTAATCTGCACCGAAGGAGGTCCCCAGACAAGCCGGATTCAAGGTTCACATCAGTTACAGCTGGCAGCACCTCTTATGTAATGTGACATTTAGTTGTAAGAAAGACAGTACCACCTCAGTCGTATATAGGAACACTTTCCAACAGGTGCTGCTCCCTGTAGGCAGAAATTCTGCAAACTTTTCACACGTGACACCATCGACATGTTTAGAAGACGCCGTCTCTTCAACAGCAGCGTATGTTGTCATAAATCTTCGTCGGCAGCGAGGCCATGACCTTTGAACATTGACCCAGACCTCGGTCACCTGATGTGCGAGTCATGGAACCTTCACAAAAACTGTCCAGACCTTTGCTGATGTACGCAAAGAAAGAATGCTTCACTCAACAGTTTTTCACAAACGTGCACAAGCCAAGCAGTCATCATCGTAGCAGCTACTCCCATCTCTCTTCTCAGCTCTCCCTAGTGTCTCCCCAGCTGACTGACACACAGCGCCCCCTGGTTAGATGCGAGTCTGGCTGTTGTGAGGCCGCAGTGGCTCAGCTTCTGGTGGGTCGTACTCCATCTTGTAGGTGTCGTCGAGGGGGTAGGCGTTGTCCATGTAGGTGTACATGTAAGGGGAGCGGTGGGTTCGGGTGGGGGCGGGGGAGGCAGCTGATCGAACTGGTGTTCCCGTACACGCTCTGTGATGCCGCAGCATAGCTTGCTGCACACCTGTTGCAAAGAGAACACAAAGTCATCAACTCACTACACACTGGTGGTTATGCTGCACACCTGTCACACATACAACACCAAACTATCAGAACTTGCCACGCATTTATACTTTAATTTTCATGATTTTTTCAAAATATATTTTTTCACTGAAACAATGGAATGAATAAAACTTTTAAAAAATGAAATCGAATTACATTGAACTTATAGCAATATTCTTT
Source organism: Conus betulinus (assembly GCA_016801955.1). Lineage (NCBI taxonomy): Eukaryota > Metazoa > Mollusca > Gastropoda > Neogastropoda > Conidae > Conus > Conus betulinus. Next base: position 267,694 of record JADBJO010000463.1, on the reverse strand, counting down.
TCTGTTTAAAAAAATGCACTGACCTTTAAAAAAATAAAGAAGAGGAAGAAGAAGAAAGAAAAATAAAAGAAGGGGGAGTAGAAGAGGAGGAGGAGAAGAATAAACAGAAGCAGCAGAAGGAAGATGTAGGAGAGAGTGGGTGAGAGAGACAGAGAGGGAGAATAACAGTGAGTGAGATAGGAATGTACAAGAAGGCTATCATAAGTATTATATGTTTAAGAAGAAACAACAGCAGAAAACACAAATGTACATATGGAGTACCACACAAGCAGACACGTGCAATGAGTACGTACCGGGGACCCGAGCCAAAGGCAGAGTAGCAGGCATGCAGAGCCCCTATGGGCACTCCTATGAGTGGTAAGGCGCCAATGACCCAGCGCACTATGTCCCAGTCTCGGGAGAACCCCGACTTCATTTGTGTCGGGTACAGAAAGCCTTGATTGTGGTCATTCATCAGAGCGTAGAACCACAAACCCTGCACGCAAGTGATTCCAATCACTTCATTACTATTACAGCTGTAAACAATATTCTGAGTATTGATCCTAGTCACATCATTACTATTATGGCCATAAACAATGATATTCTGAGTGTCTTTCTTTTCAAAAGTTCTACATGCCCACGATATCAATATTAACTCCCCCCCCCCCCCCCCCCCCCCCATCTAAGTCAGTGTGTCAATGAAGATACATGCAAGGACACAAACTCTTTCAAAGCCTTAAGATACACACAAACAAATGACCATCCAACCTCTCCAGCACACACAAATCTCACACATACAATCTAGAACCATCTGACATATCCACAACAAAGAACGAAATTGGAATATTGCTTCTGTCTTCTTTTTTTTCTTCTTAATGCAAAGAAGGGCACACTGTGAAACAGAGAGTTCAGCAGCAAAGCTGAAAATACAAAGTTTGAAGCTCATGGAGTTGGATTTTCATGGCTTGAAAATCCTCTCGGTCTGCCCAACAGTAACGGTACTGCAATTATTCTATGTGCTCAGCTTTCCTGGACCTGTCTTTTCATAGGCAAGAACACAATTCAAATTTTTCTCATCCCCATCCCAATTCCCCCTAAAAAAAAAAAAAAACTCCTATAAGCAAACCCAATGCTACATAAGGGTCAGTTTTAAACACAGAAAGACTCAACTCAGTCTATGGACCTGCTTGACTTGGTGCGTTCTCCAGTCAAATCCCCCGAACTGACAACAACTTGCAAGACATGTGCATTCCTGGACTCACATGTGCACAAAAACACATATCCATCTACATGCAGAAAAGCACTGACGCATAAGCAAACACCTGTTTTACCTCACAGTGTGCCCATGAGTGTCAGGGAACGCACGTCTTGCAAGTTGTTGTAAGCTACGGGCTTTGACTGGAGATGTCTCCTCATTTGTCCTGTGTGCTCTGCTCTCTCCTGTCATTTCTGCTACGCGACTGGCTGTTGTAAGCAGCATCGGTTTGGAGTTATGGGCCCCTATTCATTTCATCAAAGGAGCAAGAGCAGCCCTACTTGTTCTTTGATTACCTTCTGTTTTCTGTGTTTACAGCAGCTGTACACAGCACATACAGCACATTACAGTTGCTGTACACAGCACATACAACACATTACAGTTGCTGTACACAGAACTTACAGAACTGTACAGCACTTACTGCACATTACAGTTGCTGTACACACTTACACTTACTGCACATTACAGTTGCTGTACATGGCACTTACTGCACATTACAGTTGCCGTTCACAGCACTTACAGCACATTACAGTTACAGCACACTGTACACAGCACTTACAGCACATTACAGTTCCTGTACACAGCACTTACAGCACATTACAGTTCCTATACACAGCACTTACAGCACAGTACAGTTGCTGTACAGTTCTGCACATTACAGTTGCCGTACAGCACTTACAGCACATTACAGTTGCTGTACAGCACTTACTGCACACAGTTGCCGTACACACACAGCACATTACACACATTACAGTACAGTTGCTGTACACAGCACTTACTGCACATTACAGTTGCTGTACACAGCACTTACTGCACATTACAGTTGCCGTACACAGCACTTACAGCACATTACAGTTGCCGTACACAGCACTTAGAGCACATTACAGTTGCTGTACACAGCACTTACAGCACATTACAGTTGCCGTACACAGCACTTAGCACATTACAGTTGCTGTACACAGCACACAGCACATTACAGTTGCTGTACACAGCACTTGCAGCACATTACAGTTGCTGTACACAGCACATACAGCACATTACAGTTGCTGTACACAGCACTTACAGCACATTACAGTTGCCGTACACAGCAGAACTTACAGCACATTACACAGCACTTTGCACATTACACAGCACTTACAGCACATTACAGTTGCTGTACACAGCACACAGCACATTGTTGCTGTACACAGCACTACAGCACATTACAGTTGCTGTACACAGCACTTACAGCTGTACACAGCACTTACAGTTACAGTTGCTGTACACAGCACTTACAGCACATTACAGTTGCTGTACTGTACACAGCACTTACATCACATTACTGTTGCTGTACACAGCACTTACAGCACATTACAGTTGCTGTACACAGCACTTACAGCACAGCACATTACAGTTGCTGTACACAGCACTTACAGCACTGTACACAGCACATTACAGTTGCTGTACACAGCACTTGCAGCACATTACAGTTGCCGTACACAGCATATTACAGTTGCCGTACACAGAACTTACAGCACATTACATTGCACTGCACATTACCGTTGCTGTACGTACAGTACATTACAGTTGCTGTAACAGCACATTACAGTTGCTGTACACAGCAGGTACAGCACATTACAGTTGCTGTACACAGCACACAGCACATTACTTACAGCACACATTACAGTTGCTGTACACAGCACCCACAGCACATTACAGTTGCTATACACAGCACTCACAGCACATTACAGTTGCTGTACACAGCACTTGCAGCACATTACAGTACAGTTGCCGTACACAGCATATTACAGTTGCTGTACACAGCACTTACAGCACATTACAGTTGCCGCTGTACACAGAACTTACAGCACATTACAATTGCCACACAGCACATTACAGTTGCTGTACACAGCAGGTACAGCACATTACAGTTACTGTACACAGCAGTTACAGCACATTACAGTTGCTGTACACAGCACTTACAGCACATTACACAGTTGCCATACACAGTACTTACAGCACATTACAGTTGCTTACAGTACTATACACAGCACTTACAGCACATTACAGTTGCTGTACACAGCACTTACAGCACATATCAAGGCTGGAAGCAAACAGAACGCCATGATCACTCTCTCCCCAAGGGCAAAGTTCTGCTTCACTGCAACACATCAACAATCGTTCTGTTAGTAGCCTGCTCACTACATCAGCTGTTCCTAAACTACATATTGATAACAATAATAATCATTAAGATTATGGAGGGATTATATTGCTTATACACATATGCACACTAGCCCCCTAAATAAACTACAGAACCTACAGCATTCACATAATGGAAACCAATACACAGAACAAACCACCCTTTTTGCATTCATAAAAGAAGCCTGAAAGATCTGTTTTTATTTTTTTTATTTTATTTTTTTTTTTTTTTGATGTCCCAACCTCTGCGCACCACCTCAGAGGCAGTGCACCCACGCCGCTCATTCCGACACCCTGTCCACAGCTACAGCCCGGTCGGCCCCCCGCCGCAACCCCGGCACCGGCAATCACAGGGAGCAGCCAATGTCAAGCCGTCAAGAGGCAACCCACCGGAGGAGACACTGCACTGCTACCGAGTCACTTCAGTGGTGTTAAGTGGCGCCTGTTCTGATCTAACATACGCAGGACACCACCTACTAATCCCCCTACTGATGACAATAATTGCTTAGTCGCGGAGCCGGCGTGAGCAGATCTGTTTTTATTGATGATGCCAGACAAAAATAATGCATGATGGTGATTTGACCCAGTTGTACATGTTTCTGGGTCAGTGACAAGTATCTGAAATGTAATACTGTACAGGTATCTGAAATGTGACACTGTCCGCTGCGTCATGATTTTATGGTCCAATATGGTGAACATGACACTCGGAAATCCTATGTTCATGGTTGTTGTGACAAATGTGTAGCTCCACAGCACACAATAAATTCAGTAGAGAGCTACAATCAGTAGCAGCTGTCACCTCTGGTCTTGTGACTGTCGAGGAAAGGGCATATAAGGCTTGTTTGTTTACCACAAGGGAAACTGTCACCACCACCAATGCTCCCATTTGTACACATTCTGAGTGGTTCTTTGTGTAGCAAAACTTACTGCACCCTCAAACAACGCTCCACTGACCATATCTGAAGCATTCAACCATGGTACACAAATTGTCTCCATCATTGCCAAATATGAAAATCACTACCAAAACCATCTGCGTGTCTCAACAAACTGGCAACACTTCTCAAAATGCAAAAAGCGTATGAAGCTGACTGTCATCACCCTTTCTTCAGTTGCAATCACTCCACATTAGAATATTTTGTTAGAAGTTAGCAATGAACAGATCATTCCACACAGGCAATGTGCCGACCATTTGCAGGCTTACCATAGACGACCAGCAGACCCAGGGCTAAGAGCAGAATGAGCACGAAGCGGAACTGGAACAGGGAGCGGTCCAGTAACACAGAATAGTAGAAACCAGCCTGCACACACACACACACACACACACACAAAACAAAAACACTTGTAATACTAGTTAAACAGTAGCCCAGTCAACCATACTGAGCTCTTTCAGATTTTCACTCATCCACTTCCCCTCCTCTCTCTCTCCTTCCCTCTCTAAAACACTGTACACATGCATTCACATTTGGTCCGGGTTTATGCTGTGATAGATGCCTGCCATGTTCTCCACCGTCCATCTACCTCTAAGTAATATGTGTGTGTGTGTGTGTGTGTGTGTGTGTGTGTGTGTGTGTGTGTGTGTGTGTGTGTGCATGCAGTGCATGCAGGTGTGTGTGCGCGCGTGCGCATTGTGTGCATGCACGTGTGCATGTGTGTGTGTTTTTTTTTTAGTCTTTTTTTTTTTTCCAACACCGATAGCATACTGTTAAAAACTGTATGCAAGTCCAACCACTTTTATTAGAAAGGAAATTGGAAATGAAATGAGGCAGGGAACAGTAGAAGTTTTTTCCCCCACTATCAGATTGTTCGTCTATATATTTGTCTGACTTTATTCAAGTTTAAAAGGCTGTGCCAGTCTTGAATAAAAGTTATCCTGTGGGAGCAAAAGTTACCCCAGTTGTTTACTGTTTACACTTTTATTATAGCATGTTTGTATTTTCCATCTGTAAGCTTATCCGTCTACCATTATTAAGATACCCCCCCCCCCCTTCCCCCCACATCTCCTGTCTTTCTTTCCCACCCTCACTCCTTCTCCTTTTCCTTTGTTCTCTCTCTCTTTCTCTCTCTCCCCCTTACCCCTCCCTTCCTCCTCATTCTTTCTCTCTTTTCTCCCTCTCACACTCTCTCCCTTCCTCCCTCAAATTCACTCCACTCACTCCATCTCCCCCTCCCTCTCTCTCATTCCAGCTCCTTTCAACTTCCCCCTCCCCCTCTCTCTCATCCCCTCCCTCCCTCTCACCTTAGTGGTCTGGATGATGCCCAGTGCTTTGGCCACACACATGACGAAGAAGGTGACCAGCAGGTGGACGGCCACCTTGCTGCAGGCCCTCCTCTCTATCCAGCCCTCTAGACTGACCACGATGTTGTCCACTATCGTCAGGCACCCCACACACTGTCAACACACACACACAACATGCACATGTCACACCTGTATACCCTATACACGGCTGCTGGCGTACATTTTAACATAAATGAGTGTATTTTCTGCAAACAGCATGACAGAATTCCAGATTTTGGTTAAAGTGGGGTGCGTTGAGGGTTAGGACGGGGTGGGTAGGAGAGGAGAGGTAGGGTGGGGGGGTAACGACCATGTCCACTACTGTCAGGCACCCACGCACTGTCAACACCACACACATCAAACCTGTTTACCCTAAACACTGCCATTGGTATACATTTCAACAAGAGATTTTTTACAAAAGAGCATGTACAGAATTTCAGATTTTGGTAACAGTGGGGTGCGGTGAGGGTTAGGATGGGGGAGGGGTGTCAAAAGAGGGGGTAGGGTGGGGTACGATGTTGTCTACTATCATCAGGCACCCCATGCACAGTCAACAACACACATACACATCAAACCAGACTGTTTACCCTAGCACTGCTATTGGTGTACATTTTCAACAGAAATGAGTGCCTTTTCTACAAAAAACATATACAGAATTACAGATTTTGGTAAAAGTGGGGTGGGGTGACGGGGGGGGGGGGGGGGGGTTGGGAGGAGGAGGGGGATGAGGGGTGGGGTAGGGAGGCAGTTCGTTTCGTTTTAACCTGCATCACACAGCAGAGGCTTCTTCTGGGCATAAATCACCTGATCTGAATTGCTTACACTATGGTAAAAATATGTTCTTTCTCACACAAAGTACTTTCAAACCTGATTCATCAGCATACTGTGGCACAAACTTGTGCTCTCTTGTTGTTTTTTTTCAATGTTCAAGGGCATGCTGCAGAAGAAGCAGACACAGCCTGATGCAATTTCACATGTGGAAGTTAGCAAGAGTTGTCCACCTTCGGTCAAAGACAATCACCTCCCCTTCCTCTTGCCATTCTTACTTCAGAAAATATCATTCCTGTTCAAGAACGCTGTCTCTAAACTTTTCAATTTCCTTTTTTTTTTTTTTTCAGTTTGGCCTATTCGTCATATTTTTGCATGTGAAATTGTATGGGTAAACAGATTTGACACATACACAGTAAGTAATCATCACAGTGGTAAGGTCATACTGTCTACTACAGCACAGGCAACCACAGGGACTACATCAGGTCTGAAAGCAGGTTAAAAACAACACTCTTCGACCGGCTGCCTCAGCTGCAGTGCTTAGCTTCGCGGACTAGCTGAACAGATGGTCATAAAAGTTCAGAGGCATTCATTATCACCGTCAGATCTTACAGCCCAAGCTGGCTTCTTGCCAGAGCTGAGTGTGGTATGGGTGCACATGAGAAAACTGAAACCACGCTATCAAATGTTATCAACCACTGAGTCTGCCCCTGGTGTTGCTCATATTTCCTGATCAACACAGCATGTAACGTGTCATGGGCCACGCTGAGGTGAGGATATATCATAAAAGGAAGCATAGATTACTGCCCTGTCATGTAGTCACTAACCAGAACAGGACTACAGCATCATTTTCAACGTCCTTGATGATCACAAAACAGTCCCTTCATGCGTGGAAGTGGCCTGTCATGCTCTGCTCTCATGCTGACCTCAAGTTCAATTTTGTCTCGATGTCCATGTTTGTTATGAGTGTGTGTCAAAATCACAAGCAGAAGCAACTTCTTGGAGACTGTCACTGCATGAATATAGTGGCACCTCCGGCTGGGGGCATTCATGCTGGAACAATTCCACTGAAATAGATGTTTGTATACAATTACAACTACAACTGTGTTGTCTGTCACCCCACTGACCATGAAAGTCACATCAGAGCTGTAGCAGGATTAAAATGAAAAAGAAAGAAAAAAAGAGGGAAAGAAAGAAACTAACAAACACAAAAGTGAATAGCATTTATACTAAAACAGCACCAGGGTTCACAGACCCATGTAGTCATGAAAACAAAGGACGTTTCACCAACTTCATAATAAAACCTTTTCACCAAACATGCACCTGTGCATTAAAAGGTAAAATGGTACTCTGTTTCTTTTACCATAATGATTATTCTTCCCCTCAGCATACCATCCCTTATTAAGCATAATGCATATGTCCTGATTTACTCTAATGTATTTCAAATGTCACCTGTAATATTTGATTACAATCAAATCAAATAACTAAATTATTAAAATAAAATGTAAAGCATTTTGTATTCTGAATCTGGAACCTTCTGTTTCCCTTGTAGAACTTTGCCTGTTACTAACCTAATACCAACTTTATGCCAGCCAGCCAGCCTACCCACCCCTAAAAACAACATACATGTACACACATGTGTGCGTGTGTATGCGCGTGTGTGTGTGTGTGCATGTGTGTATGTGTTTGAGTGTGTGTGTGTGTGTGTATGAGAGAGAGAGAGAGATAGAGAGAGAGATCAGTGTAAATGTCGCTTGAAATCCTTAGTGGCATATAACAGGGGTAGGAGAATAAAACTCTCCTAGAAGAAAAAAAAATCATCTTATTCTTATCTGCATGGTTTGGCACTGACATGGGCAAGTTGTGTTCTGCAATGAACTCAGTAAAGAGAAGTTTCAGCCTGCGTGACCGCAATTTTGTCCAATGTAGTCTTCACTGCATTAGGTATCTTTGGGGAAGATTCCACAGCTTTGGCGTGGTCCGCATCCTTTTTGGTCTGCGTGTGCTTAGCCAGTGCGTGAGCACCCTCAGAGCTTAAAGCAACATTTGCTCTGCACAATGTGCAGAAAGCATAGTTTTCTCCTTTCACGAACTTGCCAAAATATGGATAAACACTACTGTGGTCCTCTTTCCATTTCTGATTGTGTTTTTTTGTTCACCTCTTCAGTCACAACAAGATCACTTTCGTCTAGTCGTTCCACCATCTTCAAAGGAAGTGATCACGCTTTGGCTATTTTTGACCAATCATAATTCAGCAATTAATTTCCATCAAGACAGTAACCTTGACCGGTTATGGTGCGCCCAGATAGCAATGTACATATTCGCACAGTCTTGTGCAGAAGAGAAAAAAAAAAACGTAGCTTGATGGCTTTCAAAATATCAGTTTCGGCTATCGTGATCGGAGGTTGGGTTGAAGTAAAAAAAAAGCGGAGTTTATCTGACGAAACCAGGGTGAATGGCAGGTCTGCATGCATCCACCAAAGTGCAAACGGGGGAAAAAAAATTGCCAAAATGCCAATACAGAAATCCATACTATATGGAACCACTCCCAACCATGATGTATACTTGCTGTCATTCACACACAATTTTGGCTCTATTTGGCCACATTTTACTATTCTTTTCTGTAAATAGCTTCAAACTACAATCTTCGATATCTTTTTTTTTTTTCAATTTAGTACTTTCACTTTTCAACAAGTCTAGAATTCCAGGAACAATCTTAAAACATAGTAGTTCTTGAAAAATTCAGGACAACAGTCAACAGTCAGATGGATACAAAGATGGCACCACTTTCAACTGCCTACCAGAAACATGAGAGCGAAGATGAAAGCGGAGAGGAAGAAGATGAAGGCGTAGACGGACGGGATGCCGAGGGTGGTGAAGGCAGCAGGCATCTGCCACAGCATCAGCCCCGGCCCTATGCTGTCTGGAAACACATCATCACCACCAACAGGTTTATACCATGGGACAGCCAGACACACACACACACACACACACACACACACACACACACACACACACACACACACACACACACACACACACACACACACACACACACACACACACACACACGCACACACACACACACACACCACACACACACACAGACATAAACGCACACACACACACAGAGACACACACGCACCACACGACACACAAACATACCACACACACAAACATAGACATATCTACTTCTCTAACCAGCACACCTATTCTTTTTTCATTTTCTTAATCACCCTTTTCCTACATTTCCATTCCAAAATTGCAATGGAAAAAAACAAACACGAAATATTTGTCAGGGTATTACATACATGCAACATTAGGGTTGCGGTCATTCTCTTGATGATCATGTTGGCGATGTAGGGAGCCATGGTTATGGCAGGTAGCTCACTCATCAGAATGTACACAATCACCACCAACAACCAGCCTCTGCAAACACAAAGAGATGATGGCCACCAATTATCATGACAATCATCAACAACCAGCCTCTGCAAACACAAAGAGACGATGGCCACCAATTAGCATGACGATCATCATCAACAACCAGCCTCTGCAAACACAAAGAGATAATGGCCACCAATTATCATGACAATCATCAACAACCAGCCTCTGCAAACACAAAGAGATAATGGCCACCAATTATCATGACGATCATCATCAACAACCAGCCTCTGCAAACACAAAGAGATAATGGCCACCAATTATCATGACGATCATCATCAACAACCAGCCTCTGCAAACACAAAGAGATAATGGCCACCAATTATCATGACAATCATCAACAACCAGCCTCTGCAAACACAAAGAGATAATGGCCACCAATTATCATGACAATCATCATCAACACCAGCCTCTGCAAACACAAAGAGATAATGGCCACCAGTTATCATGACGATCATCATCAACAACCAGCTCTTGGAGGGACGGAAAGGGGACACAAAACGAAACAAAAAACAGAGGCTGGTAAATCAAACATTTTTCTGCACTTGAGAACATGATTTACCGATCGAAAAAAATCTGTCTAAATCATTCACTAACTTTTTGCCATTCATACTTCATTGTCACATATATGGAAAAAATATGGATATGGAGAAATTTTCCTTTCTTTTTTTAGATAATACTTAGTTGGGGTTTTTTTTTTTTTTTTGCTTTCTGTTTTGTATCTTGTTTTAGATAATACTTAGCTGTTTTGTTTTTTTTTTTTTTTCCTTTCTGTTTTGTTATAAAAGACTTTTTACAGTTCCTTCTATTTTCAGATGATACTTACTTTTTTCCCTTCTGTGAATGTCAAAGAATTCATTTTTCCCTTCTGTTTTACAAATAAATAATTCATACAGTTCCTTCTTTTTCAAGCTCCTTCTTTTTCCAGATGATACTTAGATTTTTCCCCTTCTGTTTCGTATAAAAGACTTCTTACAGTTCCTTCTTTTTTTCAGATGGTACTTTTTCCCCTTCTGTTTTGTGTAAAAGAATTTGCACTCTTCCTTCTTTTTTTCAAGTTCCTTCTTTTTTTTTTTTAGACGACACTTCATTTTCCCCTCTGTTTTGTGTAAAAGATTTTTGTACAATTTCAGACTTTCTCCCTCATCAACATGGTACTTCAGAAAAGTTCATGTCAAAACACAGAAATTCATCAAGGACAAAAAAAACGATACTAAACAACAGTGCATTGACACCTATACAAAACACCATAAACATCAAACATCACACACACACACAAACACACACTAACAACCATGCACTTACAGGTACACAAACCCACCATACACATCAAACATACAAACGTACACATTGCGGATGATGCGTCCCCCGTCCACACATGCGTCCCATGGTGACGGCCACAGAGGTCCAGACAGGCAGGCTGTACATGACACGCTGGAAGCCCTTGGTCCAGTCTTTCAGGATCTCCTCCTTGTTCAACAGGTTCACCTACCACCATGTCTTTTTTGTTATAGTATTATTGGCTGATTTACTCAAACATTTATGCCAATACACAAAACCTCAAACTGTAAGATTCCTGTCATCCGTTCTTTGCTGATTTACTGAAAGATTCACTCTAACACACAAAACCTGAAACTGTAAGATTCCTGTTGTCCGTTCATATTGAATCACCATATTATCATTGTTAGGAGTAGTAATATTAAGAGTACTTTATGTAGTGCCTATCCTTGGCTAGAGACCAAGCTCTAAGCACTTTAAAATCCACACTCTTGTTTATATACTGGTCTGGCTATCTTAGTAAAGCTGACTGAAAAGTTGCTTGTAGGCGCTCCATTCAGTCATTTCCCCTATGTCCCTCAGTCAATATCATTCACTCAGTTTTCTTGTGAATTATTTCGAGCTTTCAGACAGTGTGCAAGCTGTGTGTAACGTGTCATCCAATGATCCATACCAATGGGTGATAAATCATGTAGAGAGGAACAACTACATGCTCTCAAAAAAACAAAGCACAACACAAAATAAAGAGAGCAAAAAAAGACAACAAAAATGGGGTCACAAAAGAACGTGAAACAAAGCCAAACAAAACAGAACAAAAAAAAAGGGTTACCAAAAGACATGAAACCAATCAATTTTAAAAAGGCTGGGAGTGGTTGTCGTAAGGGGAAGCTGACGTAGTGTGACAGTGATGCTACTACAAGACTATAGAACATAAGAAGAGAGCAAATCACAGAAACAAAACCTGTCCAGGACTTACAACTTGCTGGATTCATATCTGTAGTCTACAGCTTTTTTTTCCTTTCCTTCTTTTGCTATGTTTTTTTTTTCCCTTTGAGGAAGGAATGTCAGTATGCTGTGAATGGGTTTCCCAAACTCCTCTTTCAGGAACCCTTCCTTACTGCATTATGCACCATGCATCATACCAGACTTTTCTCCATTTGTTTTTTCAAATTCAGTCTCCAAATATATTCCTTCTTTTTATGGAAACTCTACTACTAAAGATTATATCCGTATCCGTAAATGTGTGTGTGTGTGTGTGTGTGTGTGTGTGTGTGTGTGTGTGTGTGTGTGTGTGTGTGTAATGTGTGTGTGTGTGTGTGTGTGTGTGTGTGTGTGTGTGTGTGTGTGTGTGTGTGTGTGTGTAATGTGCGTGTGTGTGTGTGTGTGTGTGTGTGTGTGTGTGTGTGTGTGTGTGTGCGCGCATGCGTGCTAGCATGCACTTTTATGGGCATGAACATGTATACATGTGTGTGAATGATGTCAGAACACTCATCTCATAATAAATAGGTTTCAGTCCATGTGTGTGCGAGCGCCAATGCCTGCATAATCTATGTGTGTCTGTTTTTGTCCAAGGTGCGTACACTGGAGGTAGCATAACATTTGACCCTTGTAATGGGTGGTCTGCAAAGTGGACCTGGCTGATTTAATCTCAGGAATAAATCATTTGTTTATTTGTTTATTTTCAGTAGACCACACACATCTGATGAACTTCACCATTAAAGTAGTTGTTAGAAAATTGTATTACATACCGTCAGAGATATTTCTAATACATTTTTCTAAACACCGAATATGTTGCAAAAATGAAATATACTAAATGATGTATTAAAAAAAACCTCCTTATACATTCCCAACTCAAAATCAGCACAGATATCACAAAGCTGTCCTAGAAGTATTAACATGTACTTAATCTGATGCTTGATTCAAAAGAAATTCATCCAATGTATTTGCAGGATGCTGCATCTTCCTATTTAGGAAAAAGCCATGCATATTTTGACCGCCATTTACTGCCTTCAGGCTAAGCCTTAACTGCACAAAACATCCCTAATCACATGTGAAAAGTTATCGATACAGCACCGCCAAGAAAAACACAACAAACACATCACAAGACAAAACATGACGCGCTTCAACTTCTTAGGTCTTCTTCAGGCAAGATAAACAACACTCACTGAGTGTTGTGCGTCCTGCATGAAGAAGGCCAAAGAGGTCGAACACATCGTGTTTCGTCTTGCGATTCAAAGTGTTGTGTATCTTGCCTGAAGAAGACATAAAAGGTTGAAACACATTGTGTTTTGTCTTGTGATTTGTCTGTCTACTTTTTTGGGGCGGAGCTTTATCAATAACTTTTCAAATTTGTTTTTCAGTTTCCGCCTGCAGTCGCCTCACTTTGCAACTAGATCCGTAATCACACTAACTACAACAGACCAGGACTACTGCCTTCAGGCTAAGCATTAGCTGCTCAAAATGTTCCTAATCACACTAACTACAACAGACCAGGACTACTGCCTTCAGGCTAAGCATTAGCTGCTCAAAATGTTCCTAATCACAATAACTACAACAGACCAGGACTACTGCCTTCAGGCTAAGCGTTAGCTGCTCAAAATGTTCCTAATCACAATAACTACAACAGACCAGGACTACTGCCTTCAGGCTAAGCATTAGCTGCTCAAAATGTTCCTAATCACACTAACTACAACAGACCCAGCCCCAGTTTCACCTGGTTGTTGTCCTTCAGAAACTGCCAGGTGGGCCCCAGATCCAGGTGAGCCCAGCCATAGCCCAGTACAGCCAGCAGACAGGCCGTGGCCGTGGGTCCTAGCAGGAATAAGATCTGTAAAGGGAAAAAAAAAAAAAACTGATGACCAGCTGCTCAAATGTGTACCTCATCCCCTCCTTCTGTCTTCCCCCCCCCCCCCCCCCCCCCCCCCAAAAAAAAAAAAAAAAAGAAATGGATACGCAGGGAAAAGATGAAAAGATCCTAAAAGAAAAAAAAAAACAACTACAATGCTGCACGTGAAAATCAGGCATGAAAAATGATCAGATTTAGGATTAAAATTATAACATAAATAAAAAGAATTCTGACAAAGTTGGAGAAAAAAAAATCTAATAATTAGTCTCTGAGATGCACGCAACGAAGTTCTGAAGCAACATAATGATGACACTTAACATACACTGAACAACATTACAACTGAAATGAAACTGGAACTGGCAACATATCCATGAGTTCTGCGTGCAGCAACACAAATGTTTCTGGGTTTACAGTAATTTGCTCCCTTAAAATCAAACAGCCTGACTACTGATGAACTATTTTCTGTTTAACTGATTCAGGATATGTATACAACCCCACGAATTCTTGCACTCCTATGGAGCATTGAGGGATGATGAGAGATGCACAGTACTTCTACAGGCTTAGCTTAGCTGATTAAGCACTGTTACTTGATTCAGGGATCCTGGGTTCAATCCCCACTTGACACGCGCGCGAAGGAGATTTTTATCTTCACAGTCAACACCTGCACAGACTCCAAAGCCTCCCCCCCCCCCCCCTCCCCCCCGATCTCCTCCCCTTTCCCTTCAAGTCCTTCGATTGACACTGAAAAATGAGTTCTGTGAAATAATATCTGCATTAAAAAAAGATATATAAAAAGATTGTATACACATTAATACACATTCCACCCTTCATGACAGAGTACACCATCATGCCTGACGATGGGACGATTAACAAACAAACAAACAAACAAAAAAACCCACAAGCACTATGTCATGTCATGTCTAGGTATCCTCATCGAAGATGCATGCTGGCTACCTCAAAAGCGGGACTGGAACAGCCACACAAAAAAATCTCACGTCTAGTACATCACCAGAGTTATGCTCCGTCTACAAAGAGAAAGATTCCTGGAAGCTAGTACCACATCTAAAGGACTGGAGGGGGTAGGTGGGGGCTAGGGTGGGAATAGGGAAGAAGAGATGTAAGATGTGATACCCCATTTCTGTTAAAAAAAAAACATCCTTATGCATGTCCTGGACCTTTACCTGCCCAATTCAGAAATTAATGTCACGAAATACCCCTCCCCCTCCCCCCAGAACAATCCTATCAAAGGCCAGCAAGAAGAAATGTGGATATCACCGAACTCACACGTTTCATTTGTTAAGCATCCAAAACTGGAAACTGTCATGAATCCCCCCCCCCCCCATCCTTGAAGTCCTTTTCACACACACACACACACACACACACACACACACACACACACACACATTTACACACATACAACACACATTTACACACATACACACACACAAGCAAAAGTGCATGTGTGCGCATGCGTGCACACACACACACACACACACACACACACACACACACACACGCATGCACGCACGCACGCACGCACACTTACACATATATAAAACACACACAAGCAAAAGTGCATGTGTGCGCATGCATGCACGCACACACACACACACACACACACACACACACACACACAAACCCATTATACCTTCAGTTGTATCTGGAAACACCAAGTGTCAGAATAAGGAGAGTAAGTTACAAATCTGACAAAACCTGATCAAATTCAAAAAAACATGAAAGCAAACTTATTTGGAATCACCTGAAAAGATGTATGAAAGATATATAAAAAAAAACAAAAAACAAAAAAAGAAGCAGGAACGTCTTACAGATTAGAATGGTTATCTTCAGTGGGGCACTGAAGAAAGAAGAAAGTCCCACCCACCCACCTTCTCTAGTCTCAACACACACACATACATGCACACACACTGATAAGCAGTCACCCGCCTTCCCCCCCCCCCCTCCCCTCACTTCCCTAATACGCATATATGTTTGTATTACTCACCCATGTACACACACACACACACATCTATGTCACTCACCCATCCACACACACGGCCTCCAAAGCCACAAGCAGAAAGACTAGGACCCAGACAATGGCCAGGGTGACAGGCATCAGAGACACTTCTGCCTTGCGAGCGATCTCTGTGAAGCGCCACTGAGGAAACCCTGCTATGTCCGTTGGGTCGTCAGACAGCTGAAGAACTCGTATCTGTAAAATAAACCCACAGTCACTGTCATGATGGAAAGAGAAAAATAAACAAACACAAAAAACCAAAAACGAAAAAAAAAGCAGATGCACCACCTAAACACACACACACACACACACACACACACACACACACACACACACACACACATGTGTATACATATACAGAGAGAGAGAGAGCTGGATACATAGATAGATACAGATATAAATTTATAGAGATAGATAGAGACATACACACACGCACGCACATCTCTCTCTATCTCTTTTAGTCCATGGTCTCTTTTTTTATAAGCGTCCAAATATCTGGAATATCCTACTCATCAGTAGACACTGGACTTATTTGTGGAAGGATTCATCCCTTGAAAATATAAGCACTTTTCTCTTGTTTGTTTCATGTATCTATTATCCTGTCTTTCTAACCTTTTACTTTTCAAAATACACATCAAGTGTTTTGAGCTTGACTTGAGCAAAACACAAAACACCAAAAAAAAAAAAAAAAATGACAAAAAACCCCACCAAACTAACAGGTCTTCAATACTGTTGTCATAATTGTAGTTATCATTATCATTTTTTTCCAGAATGCAGGTGATTGTATTCTCTATTTCTACACATGTAAAAGCAAAACAAATCTTGAAAAGTTTAAGTTCTCTATTTCTATACATGTAAAAGCTAAACAAATCTTGAAAAAGTTTAAGTTCTCTATTTCTACACATGTAAAAGCTAAACAAATCTTGAAAAAGTTTAAGTTCTCTATTTCTACACATGTAAAGCTAAACAAATCTTCAAAAGTTTAAGTTCTCTATTTCTACACATGTAAAAGCTAAACAAATCTTCAAAAGTTCTCTATTCTACACATGTAAAAGCTAAACAAATCTTCAAAAGTTTAAGTTCTCTATTTCTACACATGTAAAAGCAAAACAAATCTTCAAAAGTTTAAGTTCTCTATTTCTACACATGTAAAAGCAAAACAAATCTTCAAAAGTTTAAGTTCTCTATTTCTACACATGTAAAAGCAAAACAAATCTTCAAAAGTTTAAGTTCTCTCTATTTCTACACATGTAAAAGCAAAACAAATCTTGAAAAGTTTAAGTTCTCTATTTCTACACATGTAAAAGCAAAACAAATCTTCAAAAGTTTTAAGTTCTCTATTTCTACACATGTAAAAGCTAAACAAATCTTCAAAAGTTTAAGTTCTCTATTTCTACACATGTAAAAGCTATCAAAAGTTTAAGTTCTCTATTTCTACACATGTAAAAGCAAAACAAATCTTCAAAAGTTTAAGTTCTCTATTTCTACACATGTAAAAGCAAAACAAATCTTCAAAAGTTTAAGTTCTCTATTTCTACACATGTAAAAGCTAAACAAATCTTGAAAAAGTTTAAGTTCTCTATTTCTACACATGTAAAAGCTAAACAAATCTTCAAAAGTTTAAGTTCTCTATTTCTACACATGTAAAAGCTAAACAAATCTTCGAAAGTGTAAGTACTGTATCTGCCAAACATGAACAAACCAATCGCAGGACAAAACACTACAATCGAGAGCAGAATGTACTCACTTATAGAAGAGTTCCTCAGGCCGGTGAGCATCTGCTGCCCCGTACACTATAGAGCTGAAATAGAAGATACAAGGGAAGTCAGTCATGGTTAACTAGTTTATCACACTTTTCACTGTGCGTGCATGCATGCATGCCAGCTTGCATGCATTCATGGGACAGTGAGCGAGAGAGAGAGAGAGAGCGAGAGACAGACAGACAGGGGGTGAGAGAGCTCCTCTGTGTGTGTGTGTGTGTGTGTGTGTGTGTGTGTGTGTGTGTGTGTGTGTGTGTGTGTACTGATGCATGTGTGCATGCAATACATGTGTTTGTATGTATATGTTGATGGTTCTTCTGCAGTCTGAAATACTCTAGTAAACAGTGACAATATACAAACGTATGGATGTGTGTGTACACACGTGCCTGTGCATGTGCATGTGTATGCCTGTGCATGCCCGTGTTTGTTTGCATGCACACACATGTAAACATAACAGATTCACTGTGTCTTTTACACAGCATTACTGACAGTGAGGCCCACACTCTCCTTCCACCGCCTCGACTTGCTCTGTGCTAAATCAAGTACCCAGGGACTGCTGGGTGGACAGAGGCTTTCAACAACAGCAAAAAAAAAAAAACAAACAAAAAAATCCACCCCAGCAAGTGGTCTGAATTCATGACCAGCAGCTCTGCCAAAAAGTTAGTCCAGTGAAGGCTTCTGATAATGATTTTCTGAATCATATCCTCGACATAAAGAATTTACCACAAACTGAAATGATGATGATGATGATGATGATGATGATGATGATGATGATGATGATGATGATGATGATAACATTCTGAACATGATGATAAAAGAAGATTTTTTTTTTTTTCTGCTGGAGGGTGAAGGCACTTAGCATGAACCATACTTACAAGGACCATTAAAACAAAACAAAGGAAATCACACATAATTTTTTTTTTTCAAAAATCTGGAGGAAACTTTAGGGAAGAGAAAAGTTAAGTATTGTCTGCATAAACTGATCTTCAAGGAAGATGTAACAGAGACGGCAGAATTGGATTTTCAAGTGGTGAATGGAAGGCAACTCTCAGTTGCTAAACCCTTGTTAGGAAAGAGAAAAATGGCCATACAATTTTGTTCTGACAGACAGAAAATGGTACATGTGACTGTCAGAACCAGAAAGGTGATAAGAGAATGGTGATTATATGAAGGGTAACAGAGATGGGGAATATTCAGGGTGATCATCAGTAACAGATGAGAAGCAAGGCAGAGAAAGTTTGAAGAACATTCTGAACTGAACTGGAAGCCAATGCAAGGATTTCAAAAGAGGTGTAATGTGTTCTTGTTTGAGGGATTTGATTTGAGAATCTGCCTGGCAGCAGTATGTTTCATCCTTTAGAAGCATGTCTTTGAAGTGCAAGCAACGACAGCATTGCCATAATTCACACTAATTCACACAGACACAATGAAACAGCAAATGAAAATTATGGCTGCATCTACAGACAAACTTGAAACAAATAGTCCTCACTCTCCTGAGCTCTAGATATGCAAGTTATAGTAACAATTGTATTTCATAATTCATTGCTTGTTTATTCTTTTTTTTTTTTTTCTTTACCCCTTTTCTATAACATTTTCCTCTATATCAGGTTTACCTCCCATGAAAAACCTTCTCTCTTTAAAGACCCATTTTAAAAAAAACAGATTTCTAGAAGTCATAGGTGAGAGGTTCCAATGTATGCTGCTTTGCCAGCCACTGGACATTCCTTCTTTACAATGACAAGACATATTATGAACCGTGCAACCAGAAGAATGTCAATGAAAGATATGACTCACTACCACACATCTCATCAGCTCTACAGACAAAGCATGGGGCACACCTTCACTTGAGATGGGAAAAACAAAATAGATATGAACACAGCAAAAATACAAGCACGCGCATACAAACAAACACAACCACACAGCGAAACACTCGCACACACACACATACATATAAACACATACAGAGGCGTGCACACACACACACACACACACACACACACACACACACACACACACACACACACACACACACACACACTCGCACACACACAGATGCAGAGGCCAAATTAACATTCTGTTCTTTTCCTATGTGGTCACAGAACATGTTCTGAGAACAGACTGATTCAGCTAAAAGGTATTTATGGAATGCTGATTTTAAACAATATGCTCTTTGTCACAGCGCCCACACTCCTTGTCCTTCTGTGTGCGTCACACCCCTTCACACATTCCCCCCTCTCTCCCTCTCTCTCCTCTCATCCAATCTCTCTGCTTCTTTCTTTCTCTCCTCTCTAGAGCTATTTTTGCTCCTTCCTCTCTCTCTCTATCTCTCTGTCTCTCTGTCTCTTTCTCTCCCTCTGTCTCTCACTCTTTCTCTCTGTCTCTCTTCTCTTTCTCTCCCTCTGTCTCTCTCTCTTTCTCTCTATCTCTCTTCTCTTTCTCTCCCTCTGTCTCTCTCTCTATCTCTCTAGTTTAGCCTTTCTGCCTCTTCCCTTCCCATCTCTCTTCCTCCTCTCTCTCTCCCCCCCCCCCCCCCCCCCCCCACTCTCTCTCTTCCCTCATCTAGCTATCTCTCTTTCCTACTATCTCCTCCCCTCTCAAGTTATCTTCTCTCCTTTTTCTCCTAATGCTGCCACTGAAGTACTGTGAGTGACGATGATGTAACAAGGACCAAATTTATCAAAGTCACATCATGCACTTAACAGAGGCACTTTACATGTGTGTAAACCAACACCCACTCAAAGCCTGTCATAGCTTTGTCAAGAGTAACGCTAGACTTCCTTCCCTCAGTAAGACAAACAACGCAACTGGTAATGCCCCTCACCCACCGTACCCTACCACCACCCCCCTCTCCCCACTCTACTTCCGACTCTTAACTTCTTCCAGTTCAGGATATAATCCTTCACCGCATTCAGGATGCATGTCATGTGTTGATATGTTATCTACACCACAGGCCTACACATAAGGCCTACTACTCTACGGAAAATTATGATAGATTTTACATGCGTACAAGACATCATGTGCGCATTCATTCACACATGGATCCTCACTTTATTTTCTTCTCCCTATCATTACCATCTGTCTCCTTCATCCAGTGTACCTCTTCAATTTGGCGCGCACACCTCTCATTCTGCCAGACCCCCCACAAGACCACAGAAAACATGTTAGATGGAGAGAGAGTCTCAGGAAGTGATCAACAGAATCTGAACAATCCCTACCCAAGGTTATCAGATATGTGTGCAGCGTTTGCCATTATCAAAGAGTTCTCTCTGTTTCTGGTTCCCAGTTCAAAAGGTCAACATTACCTCCTCTCCATAGTTGCTGAAGTTGGAGTATGTTGGGGTGATATCTGTGATACTACTGTGCTGTTTCTAGTTTGGTGCCGCATGATGAGGCTTCTATGTTAAGATCTCTTCAAGCTTTTTAAAACTCTTCTCTTTTTCTTTTCTTCCTCTTTTTCTCTTCTGGAAAGCGCTGAAGTCTGAACTTTGTATACGCTGTAGATCTGACATACTGACGGGGAGAATTTCATGAGTTAGTCCACATCCCTTTTCAGTCGCTGATGTTTCACTGTATTAAATTAACTTCCCTCTGATGATATTCCACACTGTGTTGTATAACCTCCTCTTTGTTGTCTGAATGTTCTGAGTGGAGCAATGAAAAACTAATCACAGAGCTGCAGCCAAAGCAAGAAGCGATAACTTAAAAATAGACTTGTCACTCTGCATACACACACAAAAGCAGGCCAGTGCCCCTTCCATTATTGTCTTACTACTTACACAGAGTATTACATATAGCTGTCCAAGTTATAGACCAAGCTCTAAGTGCTTTACAGTCCATGCGCTTGTTTACATAATGAGTTGACTACCTCTGAAGAACATAAAACAACAATCCTATGTACATCATGGATGTATGATCAGGCTCATGTACAAGAACCAGCAATAATGTAGTTTTTAAACAAACATCTATCAAAATATGTCAGAAAAATCCTCTTCATTCATTCAATAAAAAAAAAAAGTCAGTTTTGACTCATACGTGAATGAATACATGCCACAGGAATTATGTTTTGGTTAGATTCGCTCCAAATGTTTGTCACCAACTTACTTCAACAGCTTTTCCTAAAAATCTAAAATGTTTCCATGTCCGATTTCTTCAGGACTATCAATCTGTTTTATTTGATTTAAGTCATAAAGGCAAATCAATCACTGGATTTGTGTGTGTGTGTGTGTGTGTGTGTGTGTGTGTGTGTGTGTGTGTGTGTGTGTGTGTGTGTGTGTGTGTGTGTGTCCGTGTGTGTCTGTCTGTGTGTCTGTGTCTGTGCGTGTTTTAACGAACTGCAATGCTGTTTAACCTACTGCTTTTATGTGGCTCTGCTAACCTGATTCCTCATAAATAGTACACCAATGGAGTTTTACTTTGCTATACTTGGCAAGATACATGTTTATACCTGGCCTTTTTGACATTTTATAATAAATTATCTGTCATAGTTGCTCTCCTGCTGGTAGAAATTGCATGAAATATCTTGTTATAACTTAATATTTGTTGGAACTTTAGTACAAGGTAACTTCTTATGTATCTAAAGCAGTGATTGTAATGAGTCGGTTTCTAATACAAAAGAACAAATAAAACAATTGGTTCTGTATCACTGTGGTAATATCATGATAGCAGTCTGAATTTACCTATGAAAAATTAAGGTAAACAATATCCAGGTAAGACATACGTAAATTTGACTGGATATTTATGTGCAGTTGATTGGATGTAATGTACGCAATGTAATGCAATAAAATGTCATGCATGTAAACATCTGTTTCTTGCTTTTGCAATTTTTGTTTAAGGTTACAGAAAACAAATGAAAAAATTGATTTCAGAAGTGAAAAAAAACCAACAATACACACACACACACACACACACACACACACACACACACACACTGTTACTGTACAAACTTACAACCAACCTGATCTGCCTTCTAAGGCAGCCTCCCAATGAATATTTATTATTTCAAAAAAAACTTCTTAAAATTTTCTTTTCCAGATTTAAACAGAAGCACATCACTAAAACTCACAAATACAAATCATATCCATCCTTTTGACCATGATCAGTATAAAGAAGCAAAATGCAGCAGCAAGTAACACATTCAATGATGCAACAAATCATATATATACATGTATGAAAATGATCATGCACCAAAAATAAATAAAAACTTACAAACAAACAGACAAAAATAAAAAAATGAAAGATCAGCTGCAACAATAGTCGCTGCAATCCCAAAGTATACATTCATCATGCAGAGGCAGGCATATAACTCGCTGTGCAGTAATTGTTACTGTCGCAACATGTTCCAAACTTCCTCATATTCCCAATGTTGATTTTTCATAACCAGTGAAGATCTAATATGAGCAATGAAAGCAACTGCATTGCATTCACAGATACATGAATTTGAAATCTGGAGACTAGCGCCCAAACCCTCATCAATCCATCTCTTCACTCCCCTTTCCTCCCATACCTTCCTCTACAAAAAATAAATACATGAATAAATCATGATAATACACATGTTAAAAAAAAAAAGAAGGGAAATCTGGCAAACAGCTGATCCTCCCACCCCCTTTCACCTCCATTCTCCCCCCCCCCCCCCCCCATATCACCCCCCCCCCCCTCACCACCCCTCCCCCCACCCCCCCTCTCCTCACTACCATTTCTTACTTTCCAGTCTCATCTTCCATGCACAGCTCATCCATGGTGGTGAGCTGCAAGTTGTGGCACTGTCCCCACACGTAGTTGTCGTCCGAGATGGCGATGAAGGCGTACGTCCCAAACTGGGCCACCAGTGGGGCAAACGACGCAATGCGCAACAGAAGATCGAGCAGAGCTGCAATACCCACACCTGCACAAAATAATTTCTTTTGTGACTGTTGTTTGTTTCTGGCTGACTCTTCTGGAAGACGTGACTTTTGCAAATTCAACCTGTCACCTGGCAAAATTAAAAGATCAGGTATCAGAGAACAGTTGAGTCGTTTCTGGGGACCGGAATAGCTCAGTTGGTAGAGCGCTGGACTTGTAATCCAAGGGTTGCGGGTTCAAATCTCAAAGGGCCTTTTTGGTACACAGGGATTTTTCCCTTGGAGTTAACATTGGTTCTGACTCCATTTCCCATACAGTCCTATCGAATGAGACTATAAACTGAGGTTCCGTGCATAAACGCAAGCATAATATCTTGCACACATGTAAAATCCCATCACCAACTTTCGGAAGAGAAGGCCAGTTTGGCCGCTGGTATGGATGACATGTTACACATAGCATGCACTTTCCCCAAAGATGGAGTATGGCTGCTTTAATGGCAGGATAAAAAAAAAAACAGTCATGCACACAAAACTCCATTCCGTTTGTTGGGTAGATGGGATTAATACTTGTCTATCTATACAGGGAGTGTCCGCAGACGTATAAGCCTGCATATGAAGAAGAAGTTGCTTCTATTTGCACACAAATAAGATATGATTAGAACCCATGCAAATCAGAACCCATGAACTGTCACATTCTGTTAAGCCACTGGCAACACCGGACCCTGACCTTGATTCTGCCCAGTGGAGGATGCTCAGGAAATACACTGACCCAATCTGTGATGTGCTGTGTGGTTCTGAATTACTGTTTGTGAATATGGAGGGGTTATTTTCTGTCTGTCGCCACCTATCTACAGCTATTTGGGGTCAGAAATTCAGAGGGCGACTCCTCCTGGCTCTCTGGGCTGGCTTGTAAAAACGTCTCTGTTCTCACTGTCATAAGAAAGTACGGAAAGCAGACAGCATCATTCAAACTGATTGCATGGAGAAATTTGGGGACACATCAGAAGCAAAATGTGAAATCAGGCTTCAATCGAAACCAATGCATGAAAACAGAACATCATCATTTCCTAGTACAACTGACTGCCCCTAACCTCAGAATGTTCAAAACTCTGGTAGCCAAAGTTGTTTTTTTTTTTTTTTTTTTTTTCTGGGGGGGGGGGGGGGGGGGGGGTAACTGTGAAAGGCTACTTTCACATCAAAATTGGAGTGAATCTCTACCACCCCCCCTCCTCCCCCCCCCCCCCCCCCCCCCCCCCCCCCCATATAAGAGTGACAGGAAAGTGGGAAGAGGAGCTTTACAGGGAGGGGGGGGGGGACCTGACACCTGAACCATCTTGCATTTGCATTGTTCAGGCCAACACTGTTCCTAGTATTCATTTTTTTTTTTTTTTTTTGAGACATCAATGGAATGCGGTCAGTTCACAACCCTAGTCTGTGTGAATGAATCGTTTCCCACACCCCATACTACTGGCAAGATTTTATTGGACACCTCTCAGGGATGTCCATTTATTTTGGCCAGCCTTGACTTAAAACAAGGTCGCAGTGTGGGAGGGAAAGTAATGCA
>JADBJO010000463.1:232500-240000 GCA_016801955.1 Conus betulinus | reverse complement strand
TCATTCGTACCTTTAAATGAGTGAAGAGGCTCCATGGTGCATTCCATGTCATGTACCACTCACAGTGAAACATGTTTTTTAGAGTGTTGGACTTGCATGATGTGAGACACAAACATTTTACAGCAGACTCTATGAAACCATTGTTCAGAGATGTTCCACCTAATGTGATTTTTTTTTATTTCTGAAACAGATTAACATTTTTCATGTGATCCAAGATTTTACAGTTGAAAGATTTTTAACAAAATTTCCAGTGTGTTTTTAGAAGGTGTGTCTTAAAGGTTGTGTGAATGAATGACTTGTGAGTTGACTTCAATGTGGCGACAGCTCTGATATGGCCTTTTGTGGTCCGCTGGGTTATAAGCAACATCACTTACCTAAATACTGAGCAAGATGACTGAACATTCAAGTATGCACATACAAGACATAAACAAATATGCATGCATACAAACATACAAGACATACACACAAACTTAACATACATTGCTTTGAGGGAAATATAGGCTCCAAAGTACACATCTGTTTGTTCTTCTCTCTATGGAATCTCTTTCACACTGTCTTATTCTGTATGCGTCTGTGGATATGCATATGTGGGAGAGGGAAAAAAGGGTGTTTGTGCATACGTGTGTGTGTGTGTGTGTGTGTGTGTGTGTGTGTGTGTGTGTGTGTGTGTGTGTGTGTGTGTGTGTGTGTGTGTGTGCGCGCGCACACGCGCGTGCGTGTGAGTGTGCCTGTGCGTGTGTGTTTGTGCAAGCACACACATGCACATGCATGCATGCCTATGCATGTAAGTGAGAGAAAGAGTATCGGTTTCAGTTTTATCAAATGTGTCATTGCATGCTAACTAATCCATATATGCTATGCCACATCTGCAAAGATCAGAGACCACACTGTGCAGGATTTACAGCTGATGGATAAATGAATTAATGACTAATAATAATATGAAAGGATTTCAGACATGGGTCTCATGGATGTGACTTAACAGATGTCTGGCCTGCACATTAGCAACACGTGGTGGTCAGACTTTAGGTATCTATCCAACATTATCTATGTCACAATCATCATTGTGTGCTTGTGTGTGTGTGTGTGTGTGTGTGTGTGTGTGTGTGTGTGTGTGTGTGTGTGTGTGTGTGTGTGTGTGTGTGTGTGTGTGTGTGAGTGTGTGTGTGTATGTGTGTGTGACTGTGTGCACATGTGCGTGTGTATGTATGCAACAGGGAGGGAGACTCCAGTGCCTATGTGTTTCTTTGTGTGTGCATAAAGAGAAAGCATTTGCAGTGGACATATATGTATACTTGCATACATGGATGTTTTTATGCTGGTGATCAAGCTGAAGCAATTATACGCACATCCTCAAATCACTATCTATTCCATGAAAACAGAAACGGAGTAAACAGTACATCATTAGTATACGAAGCCAGATCCCATTTTACGTAACTCAAGAATCATGACACCAAATCAGGAAGTGGTGTGAAAGGTAACCAAATTCAGAAAACCTATAAAAAACCTCCAAAACCTGTAAGTTTCAGTTCAGTTCGAAAGTTCTCTCCCTGATCAAAGCAGGGCTAATTACCTAGTTTCTATCAAACGCTGTCTCTACCTCTTGGTCTAGTTTCTATCAAATGCTGTCTCTACCTCTAGGTCTAGTTTCTATCAAACACTGTCTCTACCTCTTGGTCTAGTTTCTATCAAACACTGTCTCTACCTCTTGGTCTAGTTTCTATCAAACGCCGTCTCTACCTCTAGGTCTCTAGTTTGCATCAAACGCCGTCTCTACCTCTAGGTCTAGTTTGCATCAAACGCCGTCTCTACCTCTAGGTCTAGTTTCTGTCAAACGCTGTCTCTACCTCTAGGTCTAGTTTCTGTCAAACGCGCTGTCTCTACCTCTAGTCTAGTTTCTGTCAAACGCTGTCTCTACCTCTAGGTCTAGTTTCTGTCAAACGCTGTCTCTACCTCTAGGTCTAGTTTCTGTCAAACGCTGTCTCTACCTCTAGGTCTAGTTTGTCAAAACGCTGTCTCTACCTCTAGGTCTAGTTTCTGTCAAACGCTGTCTCTACCTCTAGGTCTAGTTTCTGTCAAACGCTGTCTCTACCTCTAGGTCTAGTTTCTGTCAAACGCTGTCTCTACCTCTAGGTCTAGTTTCTGTCAAACGCTGTCTCTACCTCTAGGTCTAGTTTCTGTCAAACGCTGTCTCTACCTCTAGGTCTAGTTTTGCATCAAACGCTGTCTCTACCTCTAGGTCTAGTTTGCATCAAACGCGTCTCTACCTCTAGGTCTAGTTTGCATCAAACGCTGTCTCTACCTCTAGGTCTAGTTTGCATCAAATGCTGTCTCTACCTCTAGGTCTAGTTTGCATCAAACGCTGTCTCTACCTCTAGGTCTAGTTTGCATCAAACGCTGTCTCTACCTCTAGGTCTAGTTTGCATCAAATGCTGTCTCTACCTCTAGGTCTAGTTTCAAAGGAATGGACTATCTCCAGACCTACCACCCCTGAACAGAGAATTTGCGGGCAGTGCCAAGGCATCCGACATTGGCAAGGCCAGTCTACCCCTTAAGACGCCCTTAAATCTCAAGTCCTGGAGCTCTCTCTACCTCCTCTTAGACCTGGCCTCAATGTGTACTTCTTACTCCATGTGACCAGGATGTTCTGCACCTCCAAGCCCAAAGTTCTCTTCAAACCAAAAAACTGTTGATGTTCTAGTCTTCTTTCTGCCACACACTGACATTCAGTGCACATATGCTTCAAAGTGCATCCGCGTTTCCTTACAGCTTGGGCTTGTTGCTCTATTACCTGCATGTTTTGAAAGGATAAGATTTTTTACAGAAAACTTTTATCAATGTAGATGATTTAACCAAATGACAGAAAACAAAGTCACCACCCTACTTGACAAAGACGGCTACTGTCATACAAAGGTTATAAAAAGGTGGGCTGAATATTGTCCTGAGCCTATAACAAACAGAGCAAAGGGGATCCAAGAGTGGTAATTGTATAGGATTCCATTACTCCATGGACAAGGCTCCGCTGCCTGTGATAAGTTAAGAAAAATAAACTATGCTGACAAGGTCTTGTAACAAAACCCAGAGGCCTGCCTAAAATAATCCTCCCAGGATTTACTGAAGGAAGGGGATGGATTGGATGTCAGTAAAGCAATGCACTGACAATATTGCGAGATGGATAACATTTCCAGAGACCCAAGCCTTGGCACACAACCAACAAAACTAGAGGAGCCTGGTGAATTGTTCTTCAAAGTCATGTCCTAACTCCCCATTGGGTTAATTGAGAAGAAGACCAGGCAGACAGGAAGACCTGGATAATTGTACAAGTTTGAATGTTACAGTACATGATGCTAGTGTACACATCCCTGCTACACCTCCCTCACAAATACTGTACACACAGACATATCCTTTCTCTCTTTGCTTGACCTCTCTGTCTGTGCCTTATTTCTTTGTTTTTCTTCCAGAAAGCGTGGATTCTAAGCCTGCACACACTTTCTCTGAGTAGGTCTGCATGGAAGTTCTGAAGTTTAATTCTGAGTCAGAAATTTGAAAATAGTGTTGAACAGTGTTGAATTAATCACTGGGAATTTTATCCAGTCGGCCGACTTCCACTTTACATTTTCCTGCACTGTCCTAGCAGCCATCTGAGATTTCACTGCATTTCGTTACTGATTTCACTGCATTTCGTTACTGATTTAACTGTGTTTCATTACTGATTTCACTGAGTTTCATTACTGATTTCACTGCGTTTCGTTACTGATTTCACTGCTGCGTTTCGTTACTGATTTCACTGCATTTCATTACGGATTTCATTGTCTCTTTTACTTACTTTTCACTGCGATTAGTATCAATTTCACTGCCCTCTTTACAGCACTCAGCACAATCAAAGGAAATGAACATATGTAAAATAATATCGAACAAATTAATGTTACTTGCTCTGATCTTTTTTTTTTTACAAACGATTTCCATACTGTTAAAAAAAAAGATTGCTTTGCTTGTTCATCTTAGAAAATAATGTAATAGATTGCTTTGTTTTTCATGTTTTCTTTTGTCATGAACTGATATAATCAATAAAAGAATTGCTCTGCTTATTCATTTCATCAATCAAAATTCATTCCCATAAATCCTGGTTCTGTATCAGTTGGCTCTGCTGCAATTTTGGCAAGAATTGCACAAATAACACCAATCTAAACTCATCAGAATTCCCCAACAATCCTTGCTTGTTGTTTGTTTGTTTGTTTAAGACCATCTCTACCACCTGTTCTTAATTTTTACAAATGGGTCAAGCTAGGCCAAGCTGAAGAAATCAAAGATGGGACAAAAGCATTTGATTTGTACACAACAGAAGTCCAGCTGAAAAATTTCCAGTATGCTGAGAGTCGCACAGAACTTCTGTGACAGTGACCAAAATAAACACATGGGAGGGAAGGTAAGAGAGAGAGAGAGAGAGAGAGAGAGAGTGAGAGAGAGTGAGAGTCAGACAGACAGACAGACAGACAGACAAAGAGAGACGGATGGACGGACAGACAGAGAGAGAGAGAGAGAGAGAAGGGGGAGGGGAACCAAATGAACAAATTCTATTTACAGAGGGTAATGGAATATGAATAACTGCTTTTTTATGTCAAGCTCTCCAGGGTCAAGAAGAAAGAAAGCAAATTAAAATTTTATATAGTAATCTCTATCTTATAAAAACAGATCTTAAATAAATGTTAGTGAACCGTAAAAAAAAAAAACGTGGACAAATGAATCACAAGACAAAACATGACTCGTTTCAACCTCTTAGGTCTTCTTCAGCCAAGATTCAAAACAATTAGTACAACGAAAATGAACGAGCAATCACTTATCTTCAATCACTTCCGAGAGAGAGTGAGAGACAGACAGACAGACATTGAAGTGATTGAAGATAATCATTGCTCGTTCATTTTCATTGTCCTAATTCTTTTGTATCTCAACTGAAGAAGACCTAAGAGGTTGAAACGTGTCATGTTTTGTCTTGTGATTCGTTTGTCCACAAAACTATTTTGAGGTTCGCTAACATTTATTTAAGATTTGTTTAGATTTTCACCTGCAGTTGTCTCATTTTGCAACTAGATCTAAATAAAACAGAATAAACATTGGTATACAAGTGAGACAGACAGACAGACAGAATGGGGAAGGGGGAGAGAAGCAGGAGAGTACAGGGAAAGGAAACGTGGGAGTAGAGGGTGTCAGGAAAAAGAGGGGCAGTAGACAACAGAACATGTCAGTCAGACAACACAGCATGTCAGTGCGTGTGCGTGCATGTGTGCATGTATGTGTGTGTGTGTGTGTGTGTGTGTGTATTCTGACTATACATCTATTACTTTGATGTTTGAAGAGTTGTCCTTGCAAACCAAGGATGATAGTGTAAAGGGTACGACTCTGCCCAGCCTTTGAGACCGAGAGAGAGTTGTAGTGGTTAACCCCTTAAACGCGGGATAGAATCGCAGTGAGGGGCAACCTAGCTGGTAGGCTGGAATGCCAGTGAAGAGGCTGGTCAGTCAGCAGACAATTTGCCAACGGCTGGTCTGGGCAGACTGGTTTGGAGAGAGACAGCCATTAGACTTCAGCCACATCGTAATTGGTGTCGCCTTGGCTGAGGGGCTCTTGAGTGCCTCCCTTTGACCATGGCTGGTCTGGATGGTTTGGTCCGGGAGACTGAGTATAAGCTGAGGTAGACTTGAGATTTTAGGTAAACATCTTTTAGGTGGGATGCTGGACCTTGCCCTAGGTACAAAGTCTGAAGGGTCTGTTCCTCTGCACTTCTACAGATCCAGCCACTTACATGGCGGTCGGCCCAGTTGTTGTCGGACCCTAGGGGATAGAATGTTCATTGAAGAGCAGCCCACAAAGGCCAGATCCTAGGCACTTAAGACACGTGTAGTCGTTCTATTGTGACGCAGACCACAATAGACTTTCTCGAAAGATCTTGTTCAAAGGGGATGGAAGGCCTATATACTCCCAGCGTTCTGGCTCTGAGATCATTTCTTCACTGAGCAGAATCGGGTGAAGGCTGTGACGCTGGGTCAGGTGTTGTGAATGTAAAGGTAAGGTATGTTCATGATTTTTACCTTTGGTTTGACTATGTTTTACCTAGAGTGAGGGCAAATAGAGTACTATCTTCGTGAAACAACTTTAGTAAATGGAAGTAAAAGTTCTATGTTCTTACATTTTGATTGTACAAACTCCAATTTCTTATCAACTGGAAATGTGATATACCGAATTTCCACAGTCGATTATTCAGGTAACTTTGTAACTAAGCAGGTGCTGGCGCTTAATAAGAATGAAATGAGAAAATTATTCAGTATTGTCACAGATTTTATGGTGAGTAATCAACAAATCGATGCCAGAAAACATAGATTACAGACGTTGCTGTCTTTTATTGTGATTAGTGGATAAAGTTTAACGCGCGCCCTGCAGGTTCCTTGTGTTCGAACACTGGACAAACTGGCATGTAATCGTCACTCTTGTTTGCTGGCGAGACGGATAGGGTTAAGTCATAGTGATGAAACCGCACGGCGGCCTGAGCAAATGATTAAGATACAGCCAGTGAAGCTAGTTTGATTATTCCTCTGTGTGTCTGGGTTGGTACCTGTTACAAACAAGTGTTTTACTGTTTGTTCGATTGTTTCATTATCTGAGCGACTGAAGGGTTACGTGGTTATTTGGCTGAGTGATTAGGCAGTTAATTACTTGAATGCTGCTCGGTTCCTTGTGCGTTCTTGTGCCTATTTTGTGCACGAGTAGCCACTGGTCAGTCAGTCAGTCTGTTTATCCGGTCGCTGCATCTGTTAGTCTGTGAGTGTTCGCTTGTTCAATATATTTACACCCGTGGGTCCATTGCAGGGCTGAAAAACAACTGCCATTGTTGGGCCGGGTGTAGGCCTAACAGGTGACACGTGGAGCCATAGCGTGTAGCACGCACTGTCCTGAGGTGGGTGTGTGTGCTGAGAAAGAAAGAAAGATAGCTTTAGTTGGCATGTTAATGTGCAAGATGTGTCCTTTCTGAGTTTTGATCATATGTGTGGACACTACACATATGATTTTTTTTTATACAATTGTGTAATTGTTGTTCAAAAATTGAATGTTAATTCAATTTCATTTATTGTTCATTGCTCCTGCCGTTCGCAACGGGGAGTTCCATTTTGAGTGTGTGTGTGCTTAAATGTATGTTCACTTACAATACTGTTCTTCGCTATGAAATCATGATCCATGCTTTTGACCGTATGTAACTCCTGCCGTTCGCAACGGGGAGTCTCAATGTTAATGTTATGATAATGAAGTTATGCTGTTGATCCTGATCCTGCCGTTCGCAACGGGGATCGCCTATGGTTAATGTTATTGATTGCAAATGTATGTTGTGCCTCCTACCGTTCGCAACGGGGAGGCCTTTTGTGTTGATGTTTGTTGTAAATCCTGCACTTTTATCTTGGCTTATTTTTGATTGATTATGTTTTTCTGTGTGCGTTAACATATAATACCTCATGT
>JADBJO010000463.1:227500-230000 GCA_016801955.1 Conus betulinus | reverse complement strand
TGGACTGTGTGAGTTTCAACTTTTATCACAACTCATTTGTACATGTGTTCACCATTTACAATAATAAGAGCTTGCATGAGCAACTGTTTGTTTATGGGGAGAGGCATTAGAAGCTTGAAAGTCCCGTCTCTGATCTGTTTCTTTCTTTCCACATTTCGTATGTTACAGTGCCTTGTAAGATGATGATGACACACAACAGATCTACAGCCTGTATTTTGCCAAGCCAAAGTACATATAACGAAGAATTTCATTCAGCTATTGTCAGCGTCGGCGCCCTTTGGAACAGATTTTCTAAACAGCGTTACTGCTATGTCAGATTTTGCCAAACTGGTTGACATGCTCTGACTACCCACCACCCCTTACAACAAAAACGAAGTAAAGCAATCAGTTCTTTTGCATGCAAAACAAAACAAAGAAAAAAGAAAGAAAGGGAGGGAAAAAAAAAAACGAAAGGGAAGTTTGAGTCACAGCAGTTTCAGATTGTGTTTCTCTCCTGATGTCATTGGCTCTACTTTGATGACAAAAGCCGGACCCTGAGGGCAGTTTATTCAGTAAATTGTCGTGCTGTTAAAAAACAGTCATCTTTTTTTCTGTTCTGTATGTTATATTACTATCAAAATTTTGTGTCAGCCAGAATGATGGCTATTCATTAACAACAGTTCCTTTTTGTAACAACTAAACCCCATTCTCTCTCTCTCTCTCTCTCTGAACAAGAATGTTGAATAAGTTTTTTTTGTGTGTACTTGAACATGACCATCTCATGACTGTTTCGTGAATCATAGGATATGCTGATGGTGCTATTTTGTTTATCTTGCTGCCCTTGAGCAGATTCTGGTTTGAATCCCCTCACTAATAATGATGGATCCCACTCCTCAGTACACTTCATGAACTGTTGAACAATTCAACCCAGGGGATCAGCAGTGATGGTGGTGTTATGTCTGGCCATCTGCTTGGTCTGCTTCTTCCACAGAACAGAAACCAGGGCAGACACAGAGAATGTGCTCAGGTTTTCCCATTGTAACTACAGTCTTCGTGTCTGCCCTGGTGGGAGTCTTTGGATAGTGCTGTCATTGTCAGTCCAGGCTACGACAGATCTGGAATGCTTTCTGTTTGTTTGTTTTCTTTTTGTCATGCAGCTAGTGAAACCTGGCAGTGCCAATCCTTCCCAAAGTCAGATTTTAATGCTGAGCTTACTCCCCATAAATAGCAGTCAGAACTGGGTTACATGATTACCAGCGGAACAAGAGAACCTCTGTTCTGTTACAGGGGGAAAAAAAAAACACATACAACTGTAACAAAATAAGTAAACAACTGCATATGAGGGGTGAAAATATATAATAATGAGTAGAGTCTTCCGTCCATTCAAGAGATGAGTACAGTGGCAGGTCATTGCCAGATTATGTCCCTTATCAAGTAACAGAAAACATGACACCTTGGGGAAAAACCCTCTGTGTCTGTATGGAATAAAAGCGGAAGATGCTGAGAGAAAATAACCACATCAAATACTTTCAATCACATCTTCTGACAGAAAAAAAAAAACTACCAGCAGTAATCAAACTGTGGTCAAGGAATTTTGAAGAAAAAAAAAGAATCTGATGTAACAAAAGAATAACATTTCTCTTCTGAAATTTGAAAAAAAAAAAAAAATTCCTAAATTAGACAGGAACAGAACATATCTACACAGAAGACAGACCAGCATCTGTGTTGATCATAGATCAAAACGTTCGAATTAGATACCACAATCAAATCATCAGTGCAAGTACATGCAGGCTATGTCTGACTCACAGTCACACACACAGAGGCATGCATGCACATGTGCGCACGCACGCACGCACAGGCACACACACACACACACACACACACACACACACACACACACACACACACACAGAGGTCAAGAAACACTGCAACACTAACACTTCACAAGGACCAACAAATCAACCTGACCCTACACACACACCTTCACTGAGCAACTAGCGCTACTCACATTCTGAAGAAATGAAGAAGGTGGTGAAACAGGTGAACAGGCTGATCACCACCAGCTGCAAGGGGTTCCATGGCGCAATGCTGTTCGACATCTTGAACACCTCTTCCCACCGCTGTGTCTTCCACCCCTACACAACAACAGTCCCCACACACAGGGACAAATCACACATCCAGGTCCAACTCCTCAGGTAGGCTAGCTGCCCCTCTCCCACATGGCCAGAGGGAAACTGCAGCAGTGGTAGTAACAGTTGCTGGTCAAGACAGCAGCTCTGTGCGACGTCCCTGTCCCTCAGTGTTAAAGCGCGTGATGATGACTGTTGTTTTCGCCCGTCCTTCTTCCCTCCCTGGTTTTCCAACTGACTGCAAGGGGTGCTGGAGGGCGATGAGGCAAGGGCTGAAACAAACATGGAGGAAAAGGGGGGAGAATCAGAGCAACAGCAGCTGATGGTCTTAATGCCCTCTGTTGCTTTAATGTGGAACCAAATGTTTGTTCAGGGATTCGGCTAAATTAGCA
>JADBJO010000463.1:215000-222500 GCA_016801955.1 Conus betulinus | reverse complement strand
TTTCCAGCACAGTCAGCAGAAGGTTTGCAATGCGCAGACATTGAGCAAAGCTTGCTGTCTGGCAGTCTATGGTCATCTATCATGGCCAGCCCCTCCGTGATGCAATGCCTCTGTTGAAAGTTGTGGTTCGGTCCCCTTCCCAACAGGAAGAACAATGTATTAGCAGCGCAGACCTCATGATCAGGGGAGGTCACTGTAGCAAGCATCACAAACAGCAGAAAGTGTTTTATGTAATGTTTTTTCATTAAAAAGTTTTTCTTAGGGTCTTAAGTACTGTTTAGGATACGGTTAGCGTTAGGGTCAGTTTAGGGCTGGAATAGTTTTTGTTAAATGCCGTAAGACAGACATTCATAAAATGTGCCTTAATATCATCTCTTTTCATACTTTCTACACTCCCTTTTACAAGTTCATACAGTTCTAACATCATCTTCCCGCTCTCTGCACATCTGCAAACTAAACAAACATAAGCAGCTCTCTCTCTCCCCTCTCTTCCGTCTCCTCTTTTCCTTCTCTTCTTTTCTCTCTCCTTTTTCTTCTCCCTCTGTTTTACATCACTTTTCTTCTTGTATCTAATCTGAGGAAAGCCATCTCACTAACAAAGACTGCACAAAACTGAGATCTGAATGACTCTGTAATGGAAAAATATACACACACACGAAACAGCATGATGTAGTCTCAACATAAATCAAACACAAGTGTAATCAAACCTGAGTAAAACAAGTTACAACACTGAATCACAGCTGATTTGTCTACACACTGTTTCACCTTCTAACTCCCTCACCCCCCTCGTAGCCATCTCCCCATCCTCTACCCTTTTCGTCCTGCTGCCTCCTGTCCAAACTCTTCTGATGCAGGTAAACACACTGGAAAAGCTGAACCTGTCAACAGCTGGCTGCCTCATCAGAATGGAAAAAAAAAAACTCCCTGGTTGTACACAGTGTCTGAAACTTCATCATCCCCTTTCCCTCCCCCTCCCCTTCTCTCACACCCCCATCAACCCCCATACCCCATCTACCTCACCTTACATCTTTCTCTCCCAACACACACACACACACACACACACACACACACACACACACACATGTACACACACACACACACACACACACACACACACACACACACGCACACACACACACGCACACACACACACACACGCACACACACACACACACACACACACACACGGAAACGCACACACACACCGAGGCACACACACAGACACACACAGACACACACACACACACAGACACACAGACACTCACACACACACACACACTCACACACAGCCGCACAAACACACACACACACACACATACACACACACACACACACACACACACAAACGCAGAGGCACACACACACGCACACACACACACACACACACACACACACACACACACACACACACACACACACACACGCACACACACAACACACACACACACACACACACACACACACGCACACACATTTACACCACTCTAACCTCATGCCCCCATCTTCCCATACTGCCAACCACATCCACCATTAATGCAAGGTCTGTTTACAAAAGCACCTTTCTTTCCAGCATCATGCCGGCTGAAGGAAGATTTTTATTTCCATGAAGGTTCTGTTGCTGAAATGGAAGACAGCAAGTGAGAGGAGACGGCTTCCTGTCTTAAGCAGGAGTATAAGGCCTCACAGTACTGCACTGCTAACAAACATGGTCCTCCCACCCCCACCCCATCCCCCGATTTTAACAAGACACAAACCGCCATCTGAATTAATTTTCTACTGTCATCTTACAATCTCCAACAAAATGCTTTTAAACAACCATGCTGATGTAAATGCTAATGATAATGCCGTCTTGTTCACTACCATTATGTACTTGCACGTGTGTAACTTTCAGTAGGTTGTGACTGCATTTCTGACTTTGCCAGCTGGACCTGTCCATCACCACCACCTACGGCTGATAAGGCAACAGTGCCAATAGAGGAAAGATGGTTGAGAAAATGTGACACTATAGTGTGTTCTGAGAACATTTTTATACTGATCCATGTCTGCATGCCATTACCAGATCCACAGAACTTGCGCCCAATTTTACTCTCCCCCAAAACATCCCCAATCCTGTCCTAATTCCCCCCCCCCACCCCCACCCACCCACCCTTCTTCCTACACCTATACTTAAACCAGATTAAGAAAGAGAGACAGAGAGACTTAGAGAAAGACTGACAGACACTGAGACAGTCAAACACACACACACACACACACACACACACACACACACACACACACACACACACACACACACACACAGATATGCAGACAGTGAGAGACAAATTCCCTCATGAAGGGACTGATGACATACAATATTGATGGTAGCTGACTAATTGAAACGATATGGCATCCAATGGGGAAAAGGAAAACAACAACAAACAACAACAACAACATCTTTATATGAGCCAATCCTGTCAAAATCCAACTAGTAACTGGTACATACAGCCAGATTTCTTTCTCTTTACTCACCTATAACAACAACAATGTGGCCAGTGGCTGGTTATTGTGCTTACTGATAATCCTATGACTTAACAGTTGGGTTGGCAGAATGAAGCAGTCACACTTGTGTTCATCACATCATTTCTGCACAGCTTTACACAGACCTTTCATTTAGATACCTAAACAAGATTATCTGTTTTTTTCCTACTTCAGTACCGACAGATACAAAATTCTCCAAAACTGAACATGGGCTTGAAAAAATATGATACAGCCACCTAGATTTCAAAAATATCTGAATCAATATTTCTTTTTAAAACTTTTGATCAGTAACTAATCAATGTTTCCTAAACAAACCTGCACACTACGGCAAACCAACAGTAATTACAGCAAGCCAAAAGTAATTACAGCAAGCCAACAGTAATATGTTTTATGGCTGTCTGATGTGTCCAACCTCTGACAGGAATACTGACAGGTTTACATATGCCCACTGGAATGTAATTTAAAATAAATTAAACATCCATAAACAAACAGATAAATTCTTTCTGAGCAATTTTCATTTTCAAACACCAGTACACAAGCAGTGTGCATACACAAGCACAAGGACACACACACACACACACACACACACACACACACACACACACACACACACACACACACACTCACTCATTCATTCACACACACGCAAGCACAGACATATACACACACTCGCACACATATACACATACACGCACATACACGTATGAGACTTTCTCAAAAGGTTGTTGCTACCAACCCTTACCCATTTATTTTGCTATTTTTCTTTAAATAATAATTATTTCAAAACAAACCAGTTGTAGCAATCCTGGATGTTTTGAGAGATACATAAGATAAAATGGCAGATGTGGTGGGCCTTACATAGTAACAATAAAGCATTTTGCATAATTTTATGTATAGACTTTCATTTGCAAATGGGACAATTGATGGGTGTGTGTGTTTGATGTGTATTGAAAGTCTAGTCATTACAAAGCTGAACTGCCTGTTTGTTTTAACTGTTTAAGGAGATAATAAAGATCATTTTATGACACAAAAGTTATCTGTTTTTCATTTTTGTGTGAAAAAATACCTGTCTGAAGATCTGTATGTCGGTGGTGACAAGCCAGCACTGTATTACAGGCTTAAAGCACCTTGAGTGACTCAGTGTGTTACCTGGACTTCAAACTAACAGAAAATGTTAGGATTTCATTTCTACGCAGCCTGATGTAACAAAACTGTTTACTTTTTTTCATGCGGTTTCATTTGTTCGTTGGCATGGAATGCGTCTCTGCATGTGCTTTTATTTCTTTTGCATGGTATGCATTTTTACACTCCAAATTTTTACATAAATCAGAAGTTGAAAACTTACTTAAAGTACTGGTTCATTCTTTTCTTTTTTTTTCCCCCATTCTTTTTGTGTAAGACAGTTCAGGTCTAATTTGCAAGAGGATTGCATTTCTAATTTGTAAGAGGATTTGTTACACATTTTAGAAGTAATTTGCAAGAGGATTTGTTTAGTTTGTGTTCATATGCAACAGGAAGGGATACTATAGCTTGAAAATGGGGAAAGATCAGTTGTATCAAAGGGTTTGTTTGAGTGTTTGAGTGTGTGTGTGTGTGTGTGTGTGTGTGTGTGTGTGTGTGTGTGTGTGTGTGTGTGTGTGCTTACTTTATAATCAAACCTATATCACTGTGCAATAAGTTACAATAAGAGACGCATAACATAATGCATTACCCGCACTGTAATAATACACAAACACAGTCTCAGAATCGTGGAAGAGGCCTTTTTTTGTTTTAAATTTTATTTCATTCACTTAATTTTTTAAAAACAAAATGTGTCAATTCTAAATATTGGACACAGAACATCATTCACCAAGTATACAAGCTATATATATATAATTATCTTTTAGAATAACATGTAGTTCCAAATCTGGTATCATTTAAATGATAATGTTACTGATAAAAACATTACAGAATTTTTAGTGAATCCTGTCAGATATCAGACTCTTTCTGCATTGCAACAATCTTCAGATTATAATCTTTTTTTCCATTTTCTGTGTGTCACAACATGATTTATGTATCTAATTTAGGAGCAAAAAAAGAAAGCAGTAAATGTTTTGCTAAATTTTCATGTTTATGGAGGAAACATACCTTTTCCTATGTTGTTTGTGTGAGAATTGGTATAGAGTGTGGAAACAGGCTTGCTTCTTTTCATGTTGTTTGTGATCAGATTTGTCTGTTACTTTTCTGTCATGACCAACATACATTAATGCCACAAAAAGAAAAACGGTGTTTATTGAGATGAATGCAGATTCTTTACATTGAAACTTGATACCTCTGAAATAATAAAGATAATGGCATGTGAATATTTGTCTGTTGCATATTAACTTCACAAGAAAAACTTTAACATCTGATATGTGTTGTGCATGACAGTGGACGAAACAGACAGGTTTAAAACACCAAATTACAGAACCAAACATAGTGGACGAAACAGACAGGTTTAAAACACCAAATTACAGAACCAAACATATCATCTAATGATTATTTTCCGAACATGTCTGCCAGGATCTAATGAATCTGAACAGATTATATAGAGAGTAGTTTTCTTCCACTGTCACACGTGACATTTTGTCACTTGTGAAATAGATGAAATTCTCAGGTATAACAAGAAGAAACTATCTTTTGACATGTAATTTCTTAAAATAGATAACTACCACTTGCTGTCACATGAAAATAAGAACTGAAATCTTATTTTGAAAATTTACCCCTATTGTCCTGTTTTCAGCTTCACTTTCTGAGAATGGCTCATATACACACAGAAATACAAATACACATACACGCATGTACCCAAACTCGCAAGCAAGCTTGCACACATGCAAGCATACAGGCACGCACATGCATGCACACACACACACACACACACACACACACACACACACACACACGCACACGCACATCCACTACTGCACGCACACGTACATTTTTCATACTGACATGGAAATGCATGTGTTAGTTGTTGCTTTCTTAGTGTGTTATTTGTTAATTCGATGTTAAAGGATTAATGCGTTATTGTTATTTCATATTCGGTAGATTCTCAATGATTCATAGCTTTGATACTCATTGTTTGATAACTATCCAACATTTTTACCCATTTTCCCTTTGCAGTAATTATATCTTAAACACTTGTACACACTCATGCAAGTACTGACAAACACATATACGTACACATTAAACTTGACCTCTGTGGGGTCTGTCCTGATCCCCAGGTCTCAGACACCCACACAAGGCACTGGGGACCAGCATTGCTACCATCACTGACCCAGCATGCATAAGCATTTACCTTCAGAGAGCGCCTCAATGTCCATCCAATACAAGTATCCATGAACTGACCAATATTGGTGACTGATATGAACTGACCATAAGTATGGATGTGGAGAGAAAAATCAGAGCTGGGTTCACACAATCACAGCATATAGAAGACCACAGCATCAAACAATGTTAAATGGCTTCCTTAAAAAAAAACAAAAAAAAAAACAGCCAGAACCTGTAACATTTTTACACTGATAGAGCAAGGTTGGAGGATATCAGACTACACATACTTGGAAATGTAACTGGTAACATTCTGAACTTCCACACAAAAACAGTGCTTAGAAACCCGAAATACAGGTTCCAAGTCTTTATCCAATTAAAAAAAAACAATTGGAGCTGGGCTTGCTGCTGGTGCAGTGATGACACGCACAACCTTTAATCTATTGTTAGAAAGTTCACACATGCGCTTGCACACAGCATGCCCACCCACAACTTCAACTTAAAAACATTGCAGCATAAAGCAAACAGATAAGAAGTCAAAACAGAATAAGCCAACCGCAGTTCACTCACTACAGGACTCTGCAATTCCACTGCCTAGTTCTGGACAACTGTCAGCCCTGGGGTGAAGCCTCTCAAGTGTTTAGGTTCTGCATGCTCACCCAACATACAAATCTCCCCACCCTCCTCCTCCCACTCCTCACCCATCACCCCCTTCCCAACCTTCTTTTCTTTTCTTTTTCT
This sequence comes from Conus betulinus, assembly GCA_016801955.1. Classification (NCBI taxonomy): domain Eukaryota; kingdom Metazoa; phylum Mollusca; class Gastropoda; order Neogastropoda; family Conidae; genus Conus; species Conus betulinus. The sequence goes on along the minus strand of JADBJO010000463.1, from coordinate 215,957 downwards.
AATCCTCCCTGCCCTCTTCCACTCATGTTCCCTGAGACATAAAAATCCTTCTGACAAGCCTGGACACCAGCAAATGCTCCAATTACCTAGGTGCTCAGTCATGGGTCTTCCTGAGTACCGCTGGCACTGCACACTGCTAAGCCCTCCTACTCAGTGACATATGGTTAAACAGGCCACCCACATCCCCTCTCAAAAACGCTGATTGATACCTGAACAGGTTATAAACTGATTGTAAATGTGTTTAATGATTCAATAAAATACATCCTAAAACACAGCATCTCTATTTACCCTCAAAACGTCATTTACAGTTTATAGTAGTGTGTGTGTGTGTGTGTGTGTGTGTGTGTGTGTGTGTGTGTGTGCATGCGTACGTACATGCATGAGTGTGTGTGCGTGTGTGTGTGTGTGTATGTATGCAAGTGTGTATATCATCTGAAGACTGCCCAACACTTGAACGGCACACATACCTTTCACTTCATAACTCTAGACACATCAATAGAGGGACAGGTCAAGACCAAATGTACCTCTTGATCTCTGAAGCCAGACAGTGGTGAAAAGGGGGGGGAAGGAGGAAGAGTGAAGGGGGACACCGGGGAGTGTGAAGGCAAGTGTCAGGAGAGATCAATACCTTTTACTCCCCTCCAAAGTCTCAACTGTGGAGCTCTCTTTGTTGTTTCTCTACAACCATTACCCTCAACCTCCTAACCCTTTCAGACCCACCTGTCAAGAATGTTACAGCAAGGCTGGATGCTGATGTTCTGCACCGCTCTAGTAATGTTACTGTAAAACTGGTAGCTCTCCGATACAAAATTAGGATTTTACATAAAATCCCCTGCCTCTGTTTGAAATCAGTCAAATGTGGATCTCATCTTACGTCTGTGACCTACTACATCCCTGCTGTCCAACTAAAATCCTACACTTTTTTAATTGACCCATTGCTCCTAGTTGTTAACAAAT
>JADBJO010000463.1:195000-210000 GCA_016801955.1 Conus betulinus | reverse complement strand
AAAACATTGATTTCTGAATATTTCTCAAGCTGATTTTCAAGATCAACCTGATATACAAAAAAGGTGCATTTTCATTTTCAAGAAAACTGACCTGAATTAAAAAACAAATGCACAAAAGACGATTAATTGTAATCATTCAAACTATCATGTGAAATACTATTCCAAGTGTTCATACATCTACTGCCTTCACATTTGCAGATGCACGTGTATGAACACCGATATGTGCATACACACACACACACACACACACACACACACACACACACACAATCTCAAACATACACACATGATCTCAAACAACAATCTCAAACACACACACACACATATGATCTCACACACACACACACGCACGCATGCACGCACACGCATGCACGCACACACATACACACAAACACTTCTTTCTTTAATATTAACATTCTTCTCCTTATCATTATTATGAATACTTAAATAGCACCTATCCTCAGCTAGAGACAAAGCTCTAAGCACTTTACAATCCACACTCATTTATACAATGGGCTGCCTACCTGGGTAGTGCCGACTGAAGAGCTGCCAGCTGGTGCTTCATTCAGTTGTTTCCTGTGTCATCCAGGCAATATTGTTCAATATCGTTCATTCAATTTCCTTACTTCCTTCATTCTTTCCATTTCTCACGCAGGGTGCATGCTATGTGTAACGAGTCATCCATAGCAACGGCCAAACTGGCTTTCTCTTCCGAAAGTTGGTGATGGGATTTATTTTACATGTATGCAAGATGTTATGTGTGCGTTCTCAGTTTATAGTCTCATTCGAAGGACTTATGGAAACAGAGTCAGAACCAGTGTTAACTCCGAGGGAAAAATCCCCCTGTACCGAAACAGCCCTGAGGAGATTCGAACCTGCAACCCCAGGATCACCAAGATTACGAGTCTGGCGCTCTACCACTGAGCTATTGCGGCACACAGTTTGGGTTGCCTGCAATATGCAAAAACACTGTAAACAAAATTCTAACACTTTAAGCTTTGGTACCCTCCCTTTTGGTCATGAAGCCTTCTCTTCTTCACGAAGCCCCAAAGACTCACACGAATCTCAGTTTCAAATTAAACAGAAAAACAACTATATCTCTATGTCTCTTATTCCCTCTGTGAGGCAGGGAAAGAGAGAGAATGGGAGGGAGAGTGAGAGAGAGAGAGAGACAGACAGACACACTGACAGAGAGAGAGAGGGGGAGAGACAGAGACAGTCATGAGAGAGAGAGAGAGAGAGAGAGAGAGAGAGAGAGAGAGATAGAGAGAGAGAGAGTGCCTGCATTATGTGTATCCATGCACACATGAATCAGTATGCGACAATCAGTTTGCGCACATGTTTTTTTTTTCGGTTTGTTTGTTTGTTTTGTTTTGGTTTGGTTTTGGTTTCGGTCCCCTGTTCTGTGCCACTTAGTGGCATTACATCCACGCTGCTCATTCCGAGCCCTCATCCACAGCCCGGCCCGCCGGAGAGAAAGACATCGAAACTGACGTTACCATGAGAGCAGCACATGAATGGCCACGAAATTTGAGACTTCTTTTTTAATGCTGGTCGATCAGGATGAGAATTATGAAGACGATGCTAATGATTTTCATTCCGGTCTGAGACTGCATGACAGGGTTGTATGGTAATACTTTGTATATATCCCAGTGTCAACCAGGCCCACAGATACAGACCCTGCAGTGTTGGTCAGGAAATCTGGGGCAACACTCTGCGACCCATCTATTTGGAGGATGAAACTTGACTGTGTGGTCCCAGTCTTCCCAACTGAGCCCGTAGCAAACTCAACTCTGGGTAGGAGCTGGTTGGGGCTGAAAAATCTCACATGGCTCTGATGGGAATCGAACCTCCCAGTCAGGAGTCTGCGATGCTAACCACTTTGCCACCATGGCTGGTATGTGTAATTATTTGTACAGTGGAACACAAAACTAAGATTCAATAATAACAGTAGTGTGAAATTTGAATTACTGTGTACTACGAAAAATTCACAATCGAGAAAGATTTGAGGTGCTTCCATACACCTGTCCCCCATTCATCTATACTGCACTAAAGTTTTACACTACCAGCCAAAACTCGACAAACGAAAGTCAAAGAATGCATATATTCACTATCATACATGTCTCTAGGTAGCATGCTTGTTCCTGCAGCACCTTGACCAGTAAACAGCTGGAAAGCAGAAGCACCCTCAGCGTAAGGCTGCACAGAGATGTTTGCACATGTGCTAAACATGATTCTCACCAAAACTGTCTCCAGACCAAAGTATGGTCAGTTACAAAGGCAACTATATTCAATTTTTCCTTATCTCACTCCTGTAGAAAAGAAGTGCCAACATCATTTCAAGAGATCAACTCTGATGAATGAAGTGATGAAGAAATGCTATTTGCCTTAGATATTTTCCTCTCTCTCTCTCTCTCTCTCTCTCTCTCCCCCCTCTGTCTCCCTCTCTCTCTCTCTCTCCCCTTTCTCTCAGTACGAAGGATGGAAGATAGGGAAAGAGGGGATGCCATGATGAAGGTTATGGACCCAGCAAAGCCAGAATACCTGACACAAGCTAGAAGCTGAATACTGGATAATATTTGTGTTTGGGGACATATACCTGGGTTCTATGCCAATTTTCATTTTCACTTGAATGGTTAGATATTGAAGAAAAAAAAATATCAAGAAGAAAAAAAAATCAGTCCTTATGTTCTCATGACAAGCTTAGCTGTATAAGCAAGGAGACCATTTCAAAGCTGAAAAACGTGTTAAAAGCAAAACCAATCAACCCCACAAAAGAAATCTGCTTCCTCCTCGTTTTTTTTTTTTGTTTTTTTTTTTTTTGCAGTCTCACCTTCTATCCCCCTCAGCATTTCTCCCGTGCTGTTCATTCCAACTGTTCAAACATGGCCACAACCAGATTCTTCCTGTTGCATCCTCAGCACCAGCAGTCTACAAGGAGCTATCAACATTAAGCCATTATGAGGCAACCAACTGGACAAGACTGCGCTGCTGCCGAGTCACTTTGTGATGTTGGATAGTGCTTGTTTCTGATCCGACCTATCCATCACACACCTTACTTAGCCCCCTACTGAGGACAATAATTACCTAGTCCTAAGACCACTGTGAATGAGCATCCCTTCTAGAGCAAGCTACCTTGTTCATACAATGACAATACCCATGTACTTGCCAACACCAGCAACTTTAATACGAACCAACCACATGAAATCAGACACTAGATTCCCGAGAAATCAAAAAAGGGAAATATAATCAGTTGGTGAGATAACTAATCTTCTGTAAACTCCAAAGCATGATAAACCTAGACCATAACATAGAAGCCAGTCATTCTGCTCAATTTATCTCCCTATACATGAAAAAAAAAAATCAAAGAGTGCATCCTGAACACAAAAGATAATAACACTGGAAGCCCAACAAGTGAAAAAAATAGTTGAATTTGCTTTTACTGCCCATTATAAAACTTACAACTACGCTGCCTGGGATCATGCAGGTTTTGGCAGCTAGTTCTGGTCACAAGTGAAAGACCAAGTGTTGAGCAGAAAGGTGGTAGCACTAGCAGCCTTAATCTTCACTGATGCCACCCACTCTCCACCCACTTCCTTCCTGTCCCCTCTTCCAGTTTCCCCATCCTCCATCACCACCAGAACAGATAGAAACTGAAATAATTAAAATTAAAAGCGTGTGAAAGTCTCTGCAAATGATAATACATAAGACAGAAGTGACGTGTGTGTGTGTGCATGTGTGCATGTGAGTTCTCTGAAGTTGAACATTTACAGTGAGATTAACGTGCTGAATTTCCAAACCTCAAAGCGTGTGATGTAGTCTGAACATGGCACTGAAAATGGCAATACTCTTGATGTTAGTATAATGTAGGGAAATAGTGCTACACTGATGAGTGCAAGCATTTGAACTTCAAGTTACACAAAACTTTCATTATCTTGCTGCTGATGCACACATGAGAGAGAGGGAGAGCGAGAGAGATGGGGAAGGGGGAGGTAAGAAAGAAACAGAGAGAAGAGACAGAGACAGAAACACAAAGAGACAGAGAAACACAGACAGAGACAGAAACAGAGAGAGAGAGAGAGAGAGATGACAGACAGAGAGAGAGAGAGAGAGAGAAAAATTCATCATGGTAGAATTGGCTAAAATGCTGATGGTGGTTCTTTCATTCATTCCAGGTGGAAGCAAGGGGCTCTCCTGTACCAACTAGTCCTTCCTAAATCCAACTAGCGATCAGAACTGCCCATCTGATTTTTGACAATTACTCTTTTTCAATTTTACAACAGTATTCCGTCACCTGTGGAGGAGAGCTGTTGTTCTTACTGAGTGCCCACTTGTCAGTGTTGAGCACTGTAGACAGAATGGTCTAATATGACCAGATGGGTGGTGGGGGTGAAAGGGGGTGGAGGGTAAGGGGGGGGGGGGGGGGAGACCTAGGAAAGAACAGATAGAGAATGCTGTTTAGAGTTTGATGAAAAAAGGAATATTTAAAGGTTACAATCTTTAGGCAGAAATACTATTCGTTTCTGGTCACATCCCTATTTCTCTCCTCCTCCACCCTACCCCACCTTCCCTCTTTTCTGCCTCATAAAACCTCAAACTTAATCACTAACTTGAAAAATTACAAAAGGATTAAACTATACCAGAGAAAATTATAAATTCCCTAAAATTTGCAGTTCTGGATAAAAAAAAAAAAATCAGGAACTATGCAACTCAGCATGAAAGTACCCTCTAAACACTTCTCTCACAACAATGCACTAAATGTGCTGTTATAAATTGTACTGTACAGTCTAACTTTATACACTCTGATGCATAAAAGTGTTTAGCAGCAGAAATTTTTTTTTTTTTTCCTTTTAATTTTTGTCAAGAATTTTTTTTCATAAAGCAACCCCCTAAAACACTTTTACTCAACTGATTCTGAACATTAAAGCAACACTTGTACTGTATAAAAAAAAATGTTTAAAAAAAAAAAAGCAAAAGGAGCCCACTGTTTCTCTCACACACACACACACACACACACACACACACACAAGCTACGCATATAAAACACAGCTTAACCTGTTACATTCAACAAGTCTGATTTCTGTGAAACGAAAACACTTTTCTTATCATAACGTGATCAGTCACACATTACTTCATCCCAGCTATGAGTGTCACTATCGATTTCCACCACAAGAAACAAGTGATGATACTTGTACTGTAGGATGCCCTGCAACACTCTGATAAGCCAAGCCCTTCCGCCCTTCCTTCCTCTCTTCCTAATCCAAATCACTGGTTTGTAAGTATCTTGTAGTTGTACTCAAACACACTGAGTCTCTGAACACATATCACCCTGTATTCACGTTACACGAGAGGCTGCCAAGTGATGGGGCAACATGCTGCTCAGAAGTTGTCATCTTTGTAGTAACAAAGAACCTATTGCACATAGTACTTCAAATTTTGAGTGTTTTTTTGACAGTGTGTGATGATGATACAATTACTGAAGTTAAAAACGGGAATGAAGCAGCCTTACACTGACAGTGACATATCAAATATTTTTCATCGACTTTTCTAATGCATATTTTGTTGTTCAGTCAATGCAATGATGGAAACACACACACACACACACACACACACACACACACAAAAAACATACACACACACACTCCCTGTTCCTCTCCCTACTCTCCCTTCTCTTCACACACACACACACACACACACACACACTGTATACACAATGGACAGACTATCAGTAATACAGAACCAAGACAGTGTACCTTCATCAATATTATATCGTCACCGCACTTCCATCGTTAACCTTTCTCTCCTGGGGTTTCTACGCGTTAATGTTGGCATCATCAAATAATTTCCTATGGAATCAACAAGAAGTGTGACCAAAGCTGAGAAAGTGAGTTCATTCTGAAATGCTGTCCCACAGTGATAAATTTGAATATTTTTCTATTTCCAAGTTGCCAAAAAATTTTAAAATGTAATTAATAGGGAACTGCCAAGAAAACGTAGACAAACGAATCACAAGACAAAACATGATGTGTTTTGACCTCTTAGGTCTTCTTCTTCAGGCAAGATACAAAACACTCAGGACAACAAAATGAACGAGAAATCACTTATCTTCATTCACTTCAGCATAAGATAAGTGACTGCTCATTCATTTTCATTGTCCTGAGTATTCTGTATCTTGCCTGAAGAAGACCTAAGAGGTCGAAACGCATCATGTTTTGTCTTGTGATTCGTTTGTCTACATTTTCTTTGCGGTTCGCTATTAATTACATTTAAAATTTGTTTAGATTTCCACCTACAGTCGCCTCACTTTGCAAAAAATAAAGACAGAGACACTGACAGACTCTGAACCAAACAAAAGAAAGAAAGGATGAGACATGTGAGCACTGTTTTCAGGTCAAACTTACTTCCTTATGCAAAAAGAAGTGGCTGCACTTTTCACCTTTTTTTTTTTTTTTTTTTTTTTTTTTTTTTTTGCTTGATTCATTCACTGACCAGAGACTAAGACTAGTAAGAGAAAAAAAATTTTTCTTCTTTTATATTTGTATCTTAAGTTCGCTAAATGTTCTCCAACTTCTACTTTCTGCCCTTGGAGTTTATATGATGGTATGAGAATGGGACTGTTAAACTGTAATTTTACATAAATGGCAGACCTCATTCCATCTCTCTGTCCCTACACCTCTCCCATATTTTATGCAAACACCAACCACTCCTTTCCTCCACCCCCCTGTTCTTCTCACTCTTTTGCTCTTTGAAACAAACACAGCATAATCAGGTCAATACTTTTTCCCCACTTTTTCAGTAATGTGAAGTTACGGCAGTCAATTTTTTTGTGTATTTCAGCTGCACTTCAAGTGTAAATTTATTTTGAACAAGTTCAATCTAAATCAACACATATGGATCCATGTGAAAAGCAACATATGCTTTAAAATAAACATATATCATAGATCAGAGCATTTCACACACACACACACACACACACACACACACACACAGTGAGAGAGCTACTGAAACCTGTTTACTGCCACTGACCTTTGGTTTACAGAAGAAACACACACACACACACACACACACACACACACATATACACACACACATATGTAAACCAACTCTCTCTCTCTCTCTCTCTCTCTCTCTGTGCATGTATGTGTGTGTGTATGTGTGCGTCTGTATGTATTTGTGTGTGTGTGTGTGTGTATGTGTGTGTGTGTGTGTGTGTGTGTGTGTGTGTGTGTGTGTGTGTGTGTGTGTGTGTGTGTTTCTCCCCTCTCAAGAGTTCATATGAACTATCATTAGCATTTGTACAGTTAACTCAGAATATTCAACCTCCATTTGATCTCTCAAGTTCATTTCATTTATGCTCACCATCCTATTCCACAATGTATATCTCTCATTACTTGGCAGTAATGATATGTAATTCTGGAGAGGAATTTCCTTATTCAAATCCAAGTGTTATGAGTAATGGCATACATGTGGGAAATGACCCAGTTGAGTTAAGAGACACTCCTTTTCCACAGATATCAGAAGTACTGTGTAGTACTTGTAGGATGGACAGGAAAACCTGTTCTGATCAGGATGTACCATAATGCATATTTATAAAAACAAACATCTTGTTACTTTCCATGTATTACTGTTTTCTTACATGTATATTGCAGATAACTTACACTCAACTCACTGTTTGTACTTTGATTTACTATAGTTAGGCACAATCCGTAACAGGTTTGTTTTCCAGTCTTTGATAATTAGTTTTGTGAAATTTCAACATTTTCATCATTTAGAGAACAGTATCCTAGTGAGCAAGTCTGAACTATTCATTACATCGTATTATGTTTGAAAACTTTAGATATTCTATATGTATATATGACCAAACAGAAAGCAATCCTCAGGCTAATCCAAAACAAACAACACACACACACATACACATGCATGCACACAGACAGAGACAGACAGACAGACAGACAGACAGACAGAGAGTGAGTGAGAGTGAGAGAAAGAAAAAGAGAGTTGCTGTTTTCTGGTTTAGTTCAAGAATAGCAACAGCAGCAGCATAAGCTGTAAAAAGTTATTGTAGAATAGTACAAGAAGTTAGGAGAAGAGAAGGGGGGGGGGGGGGGGTGTGTGTGTGTGTGTGTGTGTGTGTGTGTGGGGGGGGGGGGGGGGGGGGGGGGGGAGCTGTAGATCTTTATGTATCTCTGCTCTGGCTCCTTTTTCCATAACTATTAACTGCCTCTCAACACAACACACACACTTACATTTCCTCCCCTCTTCCCTCCATCTTCCCCCCAATTCTCCTAAATCCTTCCATTTTCTTTTTTGATTTTAAGTCAAGAAAACATAACTATTGCTACCTGGAGTTAGACCTAGTCTCCCAACAAATGAAAATGCACTACTCACTCGTAGCTTTCAACAGCCATCCCGCCATCTTCCTCAGCGATACTGTTGCTGACTGAGTGAACTTCGACTGAGTGAAGTTGAAACTTCCCCAAAACATAGCTAATAAGTAACGCAGATCACACTTTTTTTAAGGCTTCTTCAATGTATGTGCGCACACACACACACACACACACACACACACACACACACACACACACACAGAGTTAACGTACAACATCATTTAAGAGTATACAATCAATCTGTGTTATCATGCAATGTAGAAAAATAGGTCCACTTTATGCACAGTGTCTGAAACAGTACATGCATGTAACATACAACTTGTACTCTGAGCAATCAATATCATGAACAATTTTCACAGGTTGTCAACTGATCTATATGCAGTTAAATAGACTCAGGTTCATACTAACCATAACGAGAAATAGTACACCCCTGCGAGAGTCAAAATATTTTTTTGCAAGAAACAAGACTGAATCATGAATAGACTTCATAAGATTGCAAAGCACTGTTGGATGATTCTTCAGATATAATTCATGTTTGTAAGAAAGGAGTGAAGATCAGACTTCATCAGTCCATGATAATACTGCAAAGCAGCACACTGAGCAAAAAAGCCATTTCTCAGACAAATTTACTTTCAAACTGTCAGCAATACAAAAGCAGTGACATGACAGGAAACCAACCAGACACAAATGTATATAATGTCTCTGCATCTGTCAGAAGTTCTAAAGTAAGCAAAAGATCCTTGCACCCAGATCTCTTTCTCTCTGATCCTCTCTACCAATACATATTGTAGAATATTGGCATGACTCACTTCCCTCTTATGATCTTCTTTGGCTTCTAAAGATCTAGAGGAATGTTATCTTTCAAAGAACAATGTTAACAAATTTTTATTGTGTAAAGTTCTCCACATTTACGATCTAAGCAGTGAGTTGGACTGGGACAGGAATCTTGTCAATGTCAATATTTACTCTGAATCTGTGTGTGTGTGTGTGTGTGTGTGTGTGTGTGTGTGTGTGTGTGTGTGTGTGTGCGTGCGCGAGTTTTGTTTTGAGTCCTGTGGGTATGTGTGTATGTGTGTGTTTGATAGGTATTGTGGCATTTGACTTTACACGTAAAATGGTGTAAAACTTTACAGAATACATGCGCATTCACTGATAGAAAGCTATCAATCTATGTTTTTGTTCTGGCAATCCTGGCAAAAATAAAGCCAGCCAGTAATTCTCTGATAATCGGAAAGTGTGTGTGTGTGTGTGTGTGTGGGGGGGGGGGGGGGGGGGGGGGGGGGGGGGGGGGGGGGGGGGGGGGGGGGGGGGGGGGGGGGGGCTAGCTGTATGGATGATGAGAACTGTGGTACATATTAGGCGAATTCAATGTCTATTGTGATTTGTCTGATTACACCTGTTGCTTTTGTAACATAAATAATATCGGCCTGCATCAGACCAGTACAGTAACCAATGTGCAGTATTTCGAGATCTGGCGAAAAAATTAAATTTACCGAATAAATTGATCTGACAGAAATCTGGTAGTGACGTTGTGCTCACTTATTGTGGGCCTTTTTTTTTTTCAACACATTGGTCTAGATTCTGATAATGTTTGACCGTAATGTGTTTTATACCCAGTAGCACATAAAAAATGTGACAACATCAAGACAGGAAACCAAGGAAGCAAACGGGAAGAAAGAAGGAAGCAAACGATGAATCAATCACATCATGATCATCATCTTCGAAACAATGAAAAACACTTTTCTGGCAACCAAAAGAAGAGCAAAAGAGAACATTAATGTGTAAAGCGCGAAAATGTCATGCACACATACCTCATACATGAACACAAAGCAATACACTCGTTGGCCTGTTGACAATGCGGCATACGAGCTGCTGGAGTCTAAAATAACTAATGAGGACTGTCGTCTGCAGCGAAAACACAAACTGTGTCGTCTGCAGTCGGCTCTTTCCGGCATGCGCGCGCATCCTTGTAGTCTGAGAACCTTGGGAACCTGATCGTGCGTTTTCGTTTTCATTTAATCCAAGAATGTTCGACCTTTCTTCGTTTTCCTTCCGTGGCACTGGCACGCCTGACACTGACCCGCATTCAAAGACGAACGTCAAAAAACTCATAATTCCAAGAGAGAAAATAGTTCCGTTGACTTAAATGCTGCCGTAGATCGACACCCCCCCCTCCCTCCTACCCACCCACCCATCTGACCCCACACACATCCCCAAACACCCCTCACCCCTCCCATACAACGGCTCCTTCTGTCTACCACAAATCTCACATTTCAGGCTCATCATTCTCGGACTAAGTATTCATAAATTCTTGTATGAGAACGCGCCCGCGCGCTGGTGTGTGTGTGAGAGAGAGAATGACAGGCAGAGAGCGTCTTCGTCGATGTTAGTCGCGAAAGTCGGTTTGTGTGGTTGAAAGTGGAAATTAAGTGACAATATTGATTATTTAGGCCGTTCAAAACACACCACAAATTTTGCTAAAGATACAACTTCAAAATTCGTACAGCGAACACAGCAATGAGCCAGAAAAATCTTACAACTGACCAGGTTATAAATGCACGTGTTACACAGCATGCCGCTCTTCGCCACTGACATACAAACGTGCAAAATGAATGTTTCTGTGTTTGTGCATTACCTACACGTGACAACGCTTGGATCTGCGTGGCGGATTTTGAGAGATGAAGATAGAAACTGTTGCAGCCCATAGATGTAAACAACTCGTCATGCCATGCACACAGGATTGACTGGTTCGCTCATTAGTTGTGTCAACACACGGTTCCTGCATCCTTGACCCGCACGGCACGGCCTGTCCAGTAGAATCGGTGTCCCGATTCAAACTGTCCTTAGCCCAGGCTGTACCCCGGACAGCGTGTGCTAGCCAATACTGCTGTCAGAGAGGCTCAGTAAAAGGCCAGTAGCCTATATACCGTCTGTGATAGGACAATTTGGGTTTTACACTGTTGTCTCGTCTCCCCTCCCCTCTCTCTCTCTCTCTCTCTCTCTCTCTCTCTCTCGGCCAGATTGTCCTCCGCCCACCGGGTATCAGTTAGGGCTGCCGGGCATCTTAAAATGCCCCCGGACAAAAAGCCAGTGTTCACCATCTTCTCCCCACCTTCCCATACACGGGAATTACTCGCAGGATACAGGGGGTGAACATACGGTGCTGACCTTTTGAAATAGGCCAGTGCACTGTACAGAAATCGTTTGTAGGTTTGTCTCTTTATAACTGTTTATACAACCGACCTATATAATTATGAACTCAGTCGAAAATGTCCATGGGTGTATCAGTGTGTGAGTGCAGGTGTGTGTGTGTGTGTGTGTGTGTGTGTGTGTGTGTGTGTATGTGTGTGTGTGTGTGTGTGTGTGTGTGTGTGATGTAGGAGCCAAGGTATGTATGCTAATATATGAATATATGTGTGTATGCTTGCGTATTAACGGCAGAGTGTAAAGTGTTTGTGTAGATGTATGCTTGCGTATTAACGGCAGTGTTAAGTGTTTGTGTAGATGTATGTTACTTTATGAGGTAGCAGGGTGTGTGTGTGTGTGTGTGTGTGTGTGTGTGTGTGTGTGTGTGTGTGTGTGTGTGTGTGTGTGCGTGCGTGCGTGTGTGTGTGTGCGCGCGCGCGCGCGCGTATGCACGCGCGAGTGTGTGCACATACACAACTAAGCACTTTCATGTATGTGCACGTAGTGTGTGTGTGTGCGCACACGTGTGTGTATTTTTCTTTGTGTGCTAGTGTATGCGCGCGTGCGCGTGTGTAGTAGTAGTAGTAGTAGTAGTAGTAGCAGTAGTAGTAGTAGTTGTTGTTGTTGTTGTTGTTGTATAGTAGTAGTACTTTAGTTTTGCGTCTGTTCACATCTGTGATATTAGACGAAGAGAAAGAGAGGGAGTGTGTGTGTGTGTGTGTGTGTGTGTGTGTGTGTGTGTGTGTGTGTGTGTGTGTGTGTGTGTGTGTGTGTGTTTGTGTGTGTGTGTGTGTGTGTGTGTACAATAAGAGGGCCCCTCTCTCTCTCTCTCTCTCTCTCTCTCTCTCTCTCGGTGCGTGGTGCGTGCGCGCGCGCGTGTGTGTGTGTATGTGTGTGTCTGTCTGTCTGTCAGTCTGTTTGTGCAGGTGTGTGTGCGGGCGAATTAGACATTGTATACGTATGTGTGTGTGTGTGTGTGTGTGTGTGTGTGTGTGTGTGTGTGTGTGTGTGTGTGTGTGTGTGTGTGTGAGAGAGAGAGAGACGAAGGGCCAAACGAATATGGGGAGGTGACTGGAGGTGTACTTGAGGAGAGGGGATGCTGTCTGTTAGCTAACACCTGGCACAGCCCAGTCATCAGCTGAGAGGGAACCATAGACGGTGAAAAGGCATGGGACAACAGGAGACCTGACTGAACCACTAAGTTCAACACATTACCATCTCGGTCTAAAGTGCAGGTATAGAAAGTCCCGAAACAGTGAGAGCTGACAAAGCCTCTGTACCATACAATGTGCCCAGTCTGGTCTTCACAACCTGACTCAAAACACCGCCCTAGCCCTATCTATTATTTCGTACTCCTCCCTGACTTCGGTTGAACACCATAAAACTGGTTCAGCCCTGCGGCTTTAAAAAAAAAAAGTATTAAAGAAGAAGAAGAAGGTATGATGTAATGATGCTTATAACCCAGCCGACCGCAAAGGGCCATATCAGGACTGTCACCGCGTTGAAGTCAACTCACAAGTCATTATTTAAAAACAGAAAAAAGAAGGAAAAAAGACCCTCATTTATACAACCTTTTAAAACACACTGGCAGTTTTGTTTAAAAAGTTTCCTATGTAAAATCTTAGATCTGTTTCCGAAATTCAAAGATCACATCAGGTGGGACATCTCTGAACAGGGTTTTCATGGAGTCTGTTGTAAAGTGTTTATGTCTCACGTCATGCAGCCCCGAACATTCTAAAAGAACATGTTTCACTGTGAGTGATACATGACGTGAAATGCACCATGGAGCTTCTTCACCTTTTAAAAGATATACTAAGAATGGGTGTAAAAGGAGTGGCCTGTATGCAAACAGCACAAAACTCTTTCCTCTTTACGGCCGCGTCGGGAACATGGTAAAAAGTCTTTCAGGTTTAGACGGATTTTAAACAGTTTGTTATCCGACTGCAAGTTCCATTCCTCTTGCCAGAGGTCTTTGACATAAGCCTGGGTTTGGGGTTTTCAGATCAGTGTGAGGGATAGACAATCTTCTCACCTCTTTCTTTGTGGCACTCTTGGCAAGTTCATCAACCACTTCTTTGCCTCGAATGCCCACATGGCTGGGAACCCAGGCAAAAACTATGTTAAATCCGTCTGATTTCAGAGAGGTGTACAGTTTGAATAACTTCAGCTGTTGAGGGTAGAAGAAGAAGAACAAGGAGAAGAAGAACTAGAACAAGAAGAATAAGGAGAAGAACAAGAACAAGAACAAGGAGAAGAAGAAGAAGAAGACGGAGAACATCAAGGAGAAGAAGAACAAGAAGAAGAACAAGGAGGAGGAGAAGAAGGAGAAGAAACAAGGAGAAGAAGAAGAAGAAAGGTGGGGGAGGGGTGACTGAGGTGTCGCTGTATGAGGAAATTCTCGGGAGAGCTTGATAACAAAAGGTCTTCAGAGAAAAAAAAAAAGTCCTCGGGCAAGCGTTTGACCGCTTGCATGTGTAAATACTGACTCTTTACTGCTTCTATTTCCTATTAATCTCTGGAACATACCATCTGCCACCCTACCGTGTCACTTCTGTAAGACGTAGTAGTAGCAGCAGTAGTAGTAGTAAAAAAAATAGTAGAAGAAGAAGCAGCAGCAGCAGTAGAGAAGAAGTAGTGGTTGTAGCAGCAGCAGCGACAGCAACAGCAGCAGCAGCAGTAATAGCAGTTAACAGTAGTAGTAGTATGGAGACTGGCTCAAGCCGAAGCCTCTCGGCTTAGATACGTCCCATCTTTCGAAGTTCTTGGAAAGGTTTGCAATTTGCATGGCACACTCAAAGTGTTTGTCAATTACACAGAAAAAAAAAGAAAGAAAGAAAAAAAATGTAAAAAATAGTATATTATCCTTGCAAATTCTTACACAATTTAAAGACAAAAATCCTTCATTTAAGCGAAATTAAGCGATGATTTTTTTTTTTTTTTTTTTTTTTTTTTTTTTTTTTTTTAGTTGTACTTTTTCGACTTTTTTATCGGCAGATATTTGTCTGTGAAAGCTTGTTGTTATCGTTGTTGCTGTCGCTGCTATTTTGTGAATCAGTTATATAGAACATCTAGGTTAGTGAAAAGAAAATCCCGACCATATGAATCTGTCAGGATCAATTACGCGAGAGAGAGAAGAAAAGGGGAATTAGAGGAGGGAAAAAAAGGAGAGTTAGAGGAGAAAAAAAGGAGAGTTAAGGGGAGTTAGAGGAGAAAAAGGGGGAGCTAGATGAGAAAAAAGGGGAGTTAGGAGAAAAAAGAGGAGTTAGAGGAGAAAAAAGGGGAGTTGGGGGGGGGGGGGGGGGGGGGGGGGGGGGGGGGGGAGGAGTCAGAGGAGAAAAAAAGGGGCAATTAGAGGAGAAAAGAAGGGAGTCAGAGGAGTGAAAAGGGGGAGTCAGAGGCGAAAAAAGGGGAAGGGGAGTTAGAGGGA
>JADBJO010000463.1:175000-190000 GCA_016801955.1 Conus betulinus | reverse complement strand
GCGTCAACCTGTCACGTCTGAACACGTACACTGTGGTTCACACCCAAGGGAAGGGCAAAGTGCATGTGAACAGTGGGCCGATCTTGCCGAGCAGAGCAAGGCAACAATCTGGCTTAAGTGGTCACACACCACAATTAAAATTTTGTGCTGAAACACTTTTAAATCCATATAAGTGTTTTTTTGCCATGAATTTGAGCCAGCATTTAATATTAAACTCATAATTGATCAAAAGAACTACTCCCCACCATCATTTCCCTTGTCGAGGGGGGGGGGGGGGGGGGGGGGGGGGGGGGGGGGGGGGGATTTTCACCAAAGAAATAAAAATAATCTTCAAATACATGACGTTTCCCTTAGTTGACACACATTTCAGGCCTTTGCACTCACCCGTGACCCTGTCTTTGCGCCAGGTGGTTTCCACAATACAGTCCCATTCCTTTGATTTTAATCTGTCTGCTTGGAACCACCTGGCTTGTACCTTGATGGCCATATGAAAGTAAATGAGGAGAATCAACTTTCAGACACAATACAAAAATTCTCAAAAGAAAACTAACTGTGCCAGTCTATAAATACTCGACTCCTTAAGCAACGCCTTGGCGCATTAATTTTTAGCATGCAGCCTGTTTTTACCTGAGAGGGCAGCCCAGCATTTTGAACAATTCTCTGGTGACACGTAGTGACTGTGGTACCCGGGAAGTGGTTAATGGCTTCGGGAAAACAACAAAGACTCCAGCAAAGACGACTAGTGAGAAAGCAAAATGATATATTTAGCTCATCCCTCTGTGTCTTTGCTTTAATGCAGTCATACCTCGTGCATCTCTTTGTGGGCTGTAAAATGAAGTGGAGCAGAGTTGTTCCAACTTATTTTACAGTATTTTGTTTCTGTTTTGTCATCCAAGTTCCACGCCGACTCAATCTCTTTTATTTTTTCACTTTCAAATTTTAAGCTGGCTATGATTACCACCGCCAGCAACAACAACGCAGCCAACAGTAATTACAACAACACATCTCTTACGAAATCGAGAGCTAGTAAAAATTTTTATGATAAATAGGAATAAGTAAACTTTTCATTATCCCAGACACTCGTTGTTGAACCGTTTTGCTATTGAAAGAATCAGGCATTTTTCATCTTTGTCATGTACATTGAGTCCTTAAAGCCATGAATTACTAAGTACATTAATGACTAAAAAAAAAAAAAAAAAAAAAAATGTGGTTCTTAATTAACCACTTTACTCCCACATGACAGCTAGTATTGCCAGAGATCAATTCCGGCTTAACTTCGTTGATGACAAATCGAAAGTATCCCTTTGTGGACGGTATGAATTCCACTCCAGGCAGTGAGCTTCGTTATCTTCAGTGATGCAGTCCCCAGCCCTATCTCTCTACCCCCTTTTCCGCTTTTTCCTGTGTGTGTGTGTGTGTGTGTGTGTGTGGGCGCGCGCGGGCGCGTGCGTGCGTGCGTGTGTGTGTGTGTGTGCGAGCGTGCATAAATGTGCGCGCGCGCGTGTTAGTGTGTTAGTGTTAGTGTGTGTGTGTGTGTGTGTGTGTGTGAAAAATAGAATACACTTGCTGCCTAATTATGACACGCATTCATTCGCATATATCATGATGACATGAAAAGACTGAAGGAAGAGATAGACCGCCATTGTTTAGCGGCAAATAATAAGAACTGGCAACACAACACACAGGCAACGGCCAACACAGTTCACCACGGCTTGAGTGGGATGGGTACCTCTTTCAGTCCCGTAGATTCGGAGAACGAAAATATCCCCCACCCCCCACCCCCCCTTTCCCCACCTTCCTTCCCTCCACCGCTTCTTCCCTTCCAACTAGCGAAGCGTTCAAGACAGGTCTCCTGAAACCTTTGTAAAGTCGTGACTACATTAGCACGCAAACACATACGCAATCCGATGGAACGGGGGGGGGGGGGGGGGGGGGGGGGGGGGGGGGGGATGGCGACCTTGGAAATGGTCAGGAGTGACCACACTGAAGCGGAAACGCAAAGCGTGAATGTGGTTCTGCCGCCAGCATTATCCACTCCAAGGAGCAATGTTTTTTCTTCGCTTGTGGGATACTTGTGGACGCGCTGTCCTTGACATTTTGCAACTTTTGCCCCCGGCCAGGGTTTTCTCTTTTATTTATTTTTTTTTTTTTTTTCCGTGTTTGTTTTCATTTATTCATTTCTTTTCTATGTTTCATTTTCGGGATCCACCACCACTGCTGCCACCTCTCCTTCTCAAGGGGCACCACTCCCACGCCACTTATTTCAGTCCCCTTTCACAGCTACACTGTGCCCTGCACCAGATACAGAACTGGCAGTCCACATGTAATGAGGATTCAGTGTTAGCCGCTATGAAGCAAACGTAGCGGAGAAGACTGTGCGCTGTGTTGCCGAGTCCTTTCAGTAGTTTTCAGTGGTGCCTATTTCATCTAACATACGCAGAGCATCACCTACCAAGCACCCTGTGACAATGACAGCTGCTTTTTGTTGCGAAGCCCAAAATGAGCGGGCATCTCCTTGCGTAGAAATGCAACCACTTTCGTGTAATGTCAGTCTGCATGAGTTGCAGGTAGCGACAACATCGAGACAAACTAACACACACACACACATACACACACACACGCACGCACGCACGCTCGCGCGCGCGCACACACGCACACTCGCACACACACACACGCACGCACGCACACTCGCACACACACACACACACACACACACCACACACATAGGGAAATCGAAACTGAGATGACTAAGAGTGTAGCACTTGAACGCTATATAATTTGATACTTGTACGATGCTCAGTTAAGTATGAGAATGATGACGATGATGTAATGGAGTTCCACGGTGGTTGGAGACTACATAACAGCGCTGTTCTCCACGCTTCTTTCCATATCTACAACTGACATTGCTGTCATCGTCCGAGCTCTGGTCATGTAAAACCGCGGTTTTTTTTTTTGTTTTTTTTTCTTTTCCTTTTCCTGACCAGATCTACAAGCAGCTTTATCTCAGCCGATGCGAGCGTATTGACCTTCAGCAGCGTTGCCCACTCGTTCCCGCGTGACTTTTCGGCGTAACAAAAATGTCAGGAAAATGTAACGAGAAATGGTAGCGATAGACACGCCTCTGTTGTTAACTCGTCCGTACGGGGTTGATCAAACAAGTTCCGGTGCCAGGACAAGGAAAATGGAGAACGAGCAAATCACTTATCTTGTCAAATGCTCGTTCTTCATTTTCGTTGTCCTGTGCGTTTTGTTTTGCCTGAAGAAGACCTAAGAGTTCGAAATGCGTCGTGTTTGATTTGTGATTCGTTTGTCCATGCTGTTTGACGGAGTTATTTCAAACACTTTGTCAAAATCAGACAGTTTTTTTTTTTTTCAGTTTATCACATGATTAGCCTAATTGTGTACGTCTTGTGATAATATATAACAAGGGCAATATTTGAAGGGAAAAAAAAAAAAAGCCTCAGGAAATACAGCCGGAGTCAGTGATCAAAGGTTTTATCATCAAATGTAGAAATTACGGTAGTAAGTATGTCACTTGATTCCAAGAGTGAAAACGAATTTAGCCACAGTACCGCGCTCACCGTCTATGTGTCTGTGTGTGTGTGTGTGTGTGAGAGAGAGAGAGAGAGGAGAGAGAGAGAGAGAGAGAGAGAGAGAGAGAGAGCTGAGAGAGAGAGTACGCTGTCTTTGGTGTGATTTATCCTATTTTTTTTTTTTTTTTTTTTTTTTTTTTTTCAATTTCTATTTTCAACAAGCAACGCAAGTTTTCGCTTCAAAAAAATGTTGCCATGGACAACTCGCTCTGTCTTGGGTCTTTTGTATGCACCCGCAAAGTGCGTGCAACACATACGGGACTTCGGCTCGCATTCTCTCACTCGAAAGACTGCTGTAGAGCTGGCGAAAAGTTTCATTCTTTTTTCTTTCTTTTCTTTTCTTCTTCTTTTTCTTTCTTTATTTGCTTTTTTTTTTATTTGCTTTCTTTCTTTCTTTCTTTTTCTTTATTATTTATTTATTTTCTTTCTTTTATTCTTTCTGTTTTCTTTCTTTCTCTCTCTCTTTTTTTTTTTTTTTTTTCTTCTTTTTAAAACGTAATAACGACTCTGTTCCCAGGAGATTCTGTGTGCGGAGGGTGTCGGAAGGAATCACACACCCTTTTTAGGTGAAACCGGTGTCATGCTGAAGTCAATGGAGAATTCGTCAGTCTTCCATCTGAAGGGTACAGAGATGGACGCAAACAGAAGATGACTGACTAGATCTATATGGAAGTCCAATTATCACCTAAACAACTGAAGATAAAGTATGACTGCTGGATCTTGAAGGTAAAAAACACACAAAGCTAGAAAGTACCTACCTCGTTTGTGAAATATCCTTTGGAGGAAAAGAACACGACGTTTCGACTCAAAGAGCCTTCTTCAAAGTGAACTGGTGATTAAATCGTCATACTCAGGAAACGTCACGGGTAAGAACGATGACGTAAAGCTCTTAAATGACGTAAAGATGGGCGAAAAGACAAGAGAGGGTAGAGCGGAGGGGTGGCGAGAGTGGGGACGGGGTGTCGTATACAAGGGAGGGGGTGGGGGTGGGGGCGATAAAGAAAGCAAGGGTGAAAAAGAAGAAAAAGTAGTCTGAAACAAAAATGGAAATGAAATGAATGCATGAATAAATAAATAGATAAATAAATGAATACAGAACGTTAAAAGGTACCTTGTTTGTAAAAGATCCTTTGAAGTAAAAAGGAAATGAAATGAATGCATAAATGAATAAATAAATACAGAACATTAAAAAAAAAAAACCCTTGTTTGTGAAAGATCCTTTAGAGCAAAACAAAACGAAACAAAACAAAACAAAAACAAAAAACGAGCTTGGAGGAGGTGGGTGGGGAGGAGGGGGAACCTCATTCCTCCGTCCCCCCCCCCCCCCCCCCCCCCCCCCCCCCCCCCCCCCCCCCCTTTTTTTTTTTTTTTTTTTTTACTCCAAAGTATCTTTGACATACAAGTTATTTTTAGTGGTGTGTGTTTTTTCATCCCAAACAACAGCAGAAATGAAATAAAAAAACACTGTCCAAGACTGAAAACCAGAACGCAAATCCTGCGCACTGGCCTCTGCATCACTGAGGTTGAAGGACATAGGTCTCTTAAATGTGTCACTTTAAAATGGCTGCCATGATGGACACATTTAGTTCTGCATATGATGAAAACTTCGATTAAAAATGAGGATATTAGCCCAGTACCTTGATATTTCATGAGATGGGCCATTCATTTTGCTTATTTCTCGGGTTCTTTTTTTGAATGACTAAAAACAAAATCCTCCCCCCCCCCCCCAGATGCTTCCTCCCCCCCCCCCCTCTTCTCTCTCTCTCTCTCTCTCTCTCTCTCTCTCTCTCTTTTCTCTCTCTCTCTCTCTCTCCCAACTAAATGTATCGAAAGGAGAAGCAGATCGCTTAGGTTTATCAGTTAACTTGGATAAGACGAATAAGTAGTCTTTAGAATGGGTGGCCACCTATCAGCGTGTGAAAATTGGGTCTTATGGAAATGCAGATGTTCAAGTAGTCAATTAATGTAAATATCTTGGAATGATATTTTCAACAAAATGTTCTTTCCGTTACGTATGGGAAATCTCTAAGAAAAGGGGAAAAAGGTACTATTGAAATTCTGAAATCCCTGAGAAAAACTGAATTGTGCAGACTGTGGTATATTTTGGAAAATGTTTGATACACAGATACAGATACACATATGCAACTGAAATTTGGGGCTTACATGAAAATTCGCAGATGGAAAAAAGTACATAGCTATGCTATGAAGCGTTTCCTTCAAGTGGCTATTCATTCATCCAACACCGTTTTATATGGAGAGATGGGCAGATACCCTCAGTATATAAGTACATTTGTGAAATGTGTTAAGTACTGGTTGAAGATCTTGAAGCTACCCCAGTCTTGTTTGAGCAGGCAAGCCTATGATATGATGCTTTTAGAAATGGAGAAAGGTAAAAAGAAAACTGAGCTCATAAAGTAAAGTAGTCCTTTCAGAACAGGCTTTTGGAATAGTGTGGATGACCCAGGAAGTAGGAAATGAGCAACAGTTTCATTGCGGAATTTAAAGACAGGCTTATTTGTGTTTTTTAAAGACAGGCTTATTTGTTCTTTTAAACAGAATTCGAACTCAGATATGGAAAGTAAAGAAAAATATCGCTGGTTTTTCTCATTTAAAAATGTGTGTTCATTCTGAAAAGTTTTCTCAATGTCATAACAGATAAATGGCACAGAATAAATTACGCAAGATTTAGGTTGAGAACTTTCGGTTTTAATGGTTTGAATGTGAAACATCCACAGAATCTCCTTGTCCGCATGTTAGACACATCATTGATGACGAAGAACACTTTCTGTTCCACTGTACTGCTTATCATCAGATGATGAACTTGTAATTAAATCAGTTGCGAAATTAAATCGCGGAAAGCATCGAAAATTAGACAGATGAAGGATAGTGAAATGTAAGATAATGCATGATATGAGATATCTCAATGAATATTATCATTCATCGGATGTGGAAGAGATCAGTAAGATACAATGCCATCATTTGATTGAGTGGATGGTCGAGTCAGGCTCAAGATTATGTATATATGTATATATATATAATATATATATATATATATATATATATATATATATATATATATACTTACTGCCCATTTCCCATGCCCGGTGGCATGTAGGGCAGCAACAAAGGTCCCTCCATTCTCGTCTGTTCTGGGCCAACCTCTGGATGGTACCCCATGTGTGGTTCAGGGTCTTCAGCTCTCCCTCTACAGTTCGCCGCCAGGTGTTTTTTTGGGTCTCCCCCTCTTCCTCCTTCCTTCAGGCGTCCAATGGAGGGCGACACGAGTGATGTTGTCTGGCTCTTTCCTAAGTATGTGCCCTATCCACCTCCATCGCTTTTTTTCTGAGAATTGTTTTCATGCTTTCTTGATGGCATTGGGAGAGTAGTTCTTCATTTGAGATGGTGTTTGGCCAGAAAATTCTTAATGTTCTTCTAAGGTTCTTTGTGTGGAAGACTGATAGCTTATTTAGGTCACTCTCTGTCATTCTCCAGCATTCTGAGCCATACAGAAGGGTAGAAATAATGCAGCTCTGATATAGTTTGAGCTTGGTTTTGATGCTGTATTGTTGGGACCCTCCATACATTGCTTAGCATTCTGAAAGCATTTCTGGCTTTGTTTAGACGGTTCTTGATGTCATTGCCTGCTCCTCCGTCGTGTCTGACAATGCTGCCCAGGTAGGTGAATTTCTCAGCTGTAGGGAGGGTTTCTCCATCCCTTGAATTGATGAGGGGTTTGGGACATTCAAGGTCATTACCTCTGTTTTCCTTTGACTGATCTTTAGTCCAATCTGTTGTGCAAAGCTGCTGAGGGCGGGATGTCTTTTCCTGCATGTGTTGGTGAGTGTGGGAAACCAATGCCAGATCATCAGCAAAGTCAAGGGTCTTCTAAGGCTGAGAAGAGTGTCCATCGTATGCCTCTTGTCTGGTCTTCAGTTGTTCGACGCATCACCCAATCTATGGCAAGATTAAAGAGCATTGCTGACATCACACAGCCTTGTCTCACTCCTGTTTTCACTTCAAAACTGTGGTCACTGTTTCCGACTCTGCATGTGAAGTTGTCATAGAAGCTTTTGATGAGAAGGACTATCTGCTGCGGTATCCCATACATTCGTAGTATGCGCCATAAGCTGTCTCTGTGGATGCTGTCAAAGGCTTTCTCAAAATCCACAAAGTTGATGTACAGTTGTCTCTGCCACTCTGTGCACTGCTCAATTATGTTACGCAGTACAAATATCTGGTCAGTGCATCCTCTTCCTTTTCGAAATCCTGCTTGTTCTTTTCTCAGTTGTTTATCCCACTGCATCTGATATTCGCTGAATGATGATCTTTGCAAGGATCTTGTTTGGAATTGACAGGAGGGTGATTCCACGCCAGTTGTTGCAATCTTTAAGTGTTTCTTTCTTGGGGATCTTCACAATTATTCCCTCTGACCAATCATTTGGTATCTTCTTTTCTTCCCATAGTTATAAAGAGTGGCAGAAGTATTTGGGCCGCAAGATCTGGATCTGCTTTGAACACTTCAGCACTGAGGTTGTCTTGTCCAGGGGCTTTTCCGTTTTTTAGAGCTTTAATGGCAGTCACGATTTCTTCTTTTTGTTGTATATATAGTTTTTGTTTTAATCTTACTGCATTACTACTGTGCATGAGGACATAAAGAAACGTTACACATTTATTTGTTTTTGTTAATCTTTGATTTGATACACACTAGGAATGAATGTGTACTGTTTGTTTGCAGGAAAGAAAGAGGGAAATGTTATTGTTCTGTTACCCTTCCCCCTTGTCAAAAGACCTCTTTGGTAAATGACAATAAATATCAGTGTCAAAGTGTCAAGTGTCTCTCTCTCTCTGTGTGCGTGAGTGCACGTGCGTGCCTCTGTGTGTGTGTGTGGGTGTGTGGGGGGGGGGGGGGGGGGGGGGGGGGGTGAAGGTAGGAAAGGGGGAGGGATGGGGGTGAGGGTGGCGAGTTTAGTGAATCGTCAACCTCGAAGGAACGCTCTGCGATTGTTGTGCGCAGAGTGTTGGCCTGTCCAAAGACAACTCGTGGCAACACACCAATCGCGCGCTTGGCGGGGATCCGCGATGTCTCAGTTCTGGTTCTCAGTCAGAACTGGTGCACTTCAGTCGTTGTGTTCGTTTGCGAGCACATTTTCCCTCGACCTTTGAGTTTTGCATCTACAGACGTCATGATTACTTCACTTGTGGATACTGACTTCTCAAAACAATTTGGCGAGGAACCGCAGAATTTGCTTTCAGTCAAATATATTGTTCACTCACACACACACACACACACACACACACACACACACACACACACACACACACACACGCGCGCGCGCACGCACGCATGCATGTATGCAATCATGCACGCACGCACACACACACAAATGCAAAGACAGGCCTCAGAACAATATATTCTGTTAAAGAAGCTCCAGCAACAACGCAAGTAAACGAGTTACGTGCTTCCATCTTGAATGTCATGATGACCAGACACATATACGTCCTGGCTTATCTCCCTCTGTACGGACGTATTTTCACACAAACTCTGCCGCATAATTATTCTAAAGTTCGTAAATTTGCATGTTTGCGGGTTTGTCATGAACTATAAGCTTCATGGAAAAACTGAAAAGAAAAAGAAATCACTGAAAAAAGAATAAGAGCAATTAATGGATGCATGTTAAGCCAGACAAAAAAAACGGTGGCATGAACAATGAACAAAAACGATGCATCAGATGGTCGGTAGGTACAGGTACTATCATGGAAAGCAGAGTGGCGGTGTTGAACCACAGAGACTGAAGTCAAAGATGTAAAAAAGAAAGAGATCTTGTACGCATGAGCAAAAAACGTACAAAAATATATACATATGTATAAGAAAGCTGCGATATCGTTTTTGCTATGGCGTGTCCTCTTCCCAGAGAGAGAGAGAGAGAGAGAGAGAGAGAGAGAGAGAGAGAGAAGAAGAATAAGAAGAAGAAGAAGAAAAAGAAGAGAAAAAGAAAAGAGGGGTGGGGGAGAGGAAGAAGAAGAAGGGGTGGTGGGGGGGTGGGGATTAGGGAGGAGGAAGTTCTGAGAGGGAGAGAGAGAGGAGAGAGAGAGAGAGAGAGAGAGAGAGAGAGAGAGAGAGAGAGAGAGAGAGAGGTGATGGAGGATTTGGGGTGGGTGGATTTTTCAGGACAGGAAAATACCGCAACAAATGAAATAAGATGAATGAATAAATGGACAACCAGTCAATCAAACAAATAGATAAATACACCTGTAACAATAGATTAGAATCAAGAAGAATTATCATCCTTTCCACCTTTTTTCTTTTCTTTCTTTTTTTTTTTTTTCCTCTTTTTCCTCTCAAATTTTACCCTGTGTGGGTAGTAGTATTTTCCCAGCCTCGAGGTTGCAGGGGCTACTACGCACTCCTTCACACAACACGAACACCCCACAACGGAGATGTTTTTTCATTTTATTTGATAGAAGTCACTTCTCCAATTTGGGGGGGGGGGGGGGGGGGGGGGGGGGGGGGGGGGGGTAATGGTAAGATGAAGTATGGGAGATTTTTAACGTTTTTTTTTCATGATTACAGGTGTGTGTGTGTGGGTTTTTTTTTTTTTTTTTTTTTTTTTTTTTTTTTTTTTTCCGTGAAAACCGTCAAATTTCTGCATATAAACAGCAACAATGATTGTTTCCATGTAGAATGTTAATTTTGTTGCTTCGTGATGGCAGTATTTTGCTACATTCCAGTAAAGTCGTTGACATGGTTGCTTCATCTGTATCGTGTTCTTGCTACGTTGAGTCGGGACGTTGCACCATAACGCGTTGATCACCATTACCATGGTCGTTAAGACTCGTCAGTTACTGCCTTCTCACAGAGACATTCACTATGGGGAAAACAAACAGGACATTTGCCTGATTGCCGGACATGCGTGTGGTAACTACTGGTATTTCACTGCACATCAAATTTCTCTCTCTCTCTCTCTCTCTCTCTCTCTCTCTCTCTCTCTCTCTTTTTTCTTTTTTTTTTTTTTCTTTCTTCTTTCTTTCTTTCTTTCTTTTCTTTTCTTCTTCTTTTTTTTTTTTTTTTTTTTTTTTTTTTTTGGGGGGGGGGGGGGGGGGGGTGTCAAAAGGTTAATAACCACTGTTTTCCTTCTTTGCACGCTTTGACAGCGTCCGCAGTAGTGCAAAACCAGAAGCGCACGAGGGAGAACGCAGACTTCTACTGAAGTTGAACGCATTGTGGTTGCACCTTTTGATCCAGGCTTCACACCCAAAATATAACTGGTTGTCCTCGGAACATACTTTATCTCTCCCCGAAGTTTTGGTGAAAATGTTCAGTGGGTTTAACGTCACCTTGCTGATAGGCGGGTAGCATTGACAGATAGGGCAAAAACTTAACCTGCCTGGCGGTTTTTGTTTCTTTCTTTGTTCTGGCATCGTCATTGCTCTCTTCTTCACGCACATATTGTACTGCATCTTACTATGTTGCATTGCGCTTTTCTGTATTGAATTGTAGTGTACTGTACTGCTGTTGTGCAGTATTGTACTTTATTACACTATATTGCTCTGCACTCTACTGTGTTGTACTGTACCGTACTATATTGCACTATACTATACTGTTCTGTATTGTACTGTTGTGTAATACTGTCGAGTGCTGTATTGTATTGTGCTATACTGTAGTGTGCTGTAACTGCACTGTACCATACTGTATTGTACTTCAGTGACTGTGATGTGCTGTATCTAACTGCATTTTATTGCACGGTGCTCTATCATACTGTGCTATACTGAGTTCTGTATTACACTGTATCATACTGTATTGTGCTGTACAGTACTGTACTCTGTTATACTGTACTGTGCCATGCTGTACTGTGTTGTACTGTATTGTACTGTGTTGTACAGTGTTGTACTGTATCGTGCGGTGTTGTACAGTGTTGTACTGTATTGTGCTGTGTTGTACTTATTGTGCTGTGTTGTACTGTGTTACACTGTAATGTGCCGTGCTGTACTGCATTGTACTGTGTTGTACTGTGTTGTACTGTTTTGTGCTGTGTTGTACGGTGTTGTACTGTATTGTGCTGTGTTGTACTGTATTGTGCTGTGTTGTACTGTATTGTGCTGTGTTGTACTGTTTGGTACTGTATTGTGCTGTGTCGTACTGTTTGGTACTGTATTGTGCTGTGTTGTACTGTATTGTACTGTTTGGTACTGTATTATGCTGTGTTGTACTGTTTGGTACTGTATTGTGCTGTGTTGTACTGTATTTGCTGTGTTGTACTGTATTGTGCTGTTTGTACTGTTTGGTACTGTATTGTGCTGCGTTGTACTGTTTGGCATTGTATTGTGCTGTGTTGTACTGTATTGTGCTGTGTTGTACTGTTTGGTACTGTATTGTGCTGTGTTGTACTGTTTGGCATTGTATTGTGCTGTGTTGTACTGTTTTGTACTGTATAGTGTTGTGTTGTACTGTGTTGTATGGCATTGTGGCCAATGCTGAATTGGATCAGAGGTGATTGTTTTACTTCAAAATCACAACACACTTGTTGGTCGCAGCTCTGGCTACTCTTCCTAAAGGGAGCATGTCGCCACGGTAAGATGCCACATATTTCTTCCGTGCATGCGCACACTCATGTGCGTGCGCGCGCGCGCGCTTCCGTGTGTGTGTGTGTGTGTGTGTGTGTGTGTGTGTGTGTGTGTGTGTGTGTGTGTGGTCAGTACAACGTTGAGTTAATCTAACAATAAATTGGTTTCAGTCAGTCAGAGAGAGAGAGAGAGAGAGAGAGAGAGAGAGAGAGAGAGAGAGAGAGAGTATTGTGTGTGTGTGTTGTGTGCGTGTGTTGCGTGCGAGTGTGCGTGCAAGCGTGCGTTTGTGTGTGCATTTGTGCGCGTGCGCGCGCGCGCGCGCGTGTGTGTATGTGTGTGAACCGAATCACAGTGTATTTTTCTACAGAAATTCGCTAAGGAAAGCTCTCCCTTGTTGCCGAAGGTTCTTATACATGAACAGCCGGACGCCCTACACACACTGCACCTGAACTTTCTGTCTCATACGACTGGAAAGGGCACGGGAAATAGCATCACGGGAAAGGAGTCATTGTCGCCTGTTTGCCTTTGCAGAACATGACAGTTTTCACGAAGACATGAGAAATGACGGGACTTTTGACGCTAGCAATACCCCATAGATGACGCTTGCCCCCCCCACAACGTCACTAGCCCACTATGGGATCGGTGTCGGGGTCTGGTGTGGACGCGTACTGCCTGTTGGGGTCGGTCTGTATCACGTGGTGCTGCTCCATCGCCATCAGGCAACTCTTGTTGCAGAAGTAGCGGATCCTGGCTTCCATGTCCTCGAGCTCACCGGTTAGATGTGCCTGCAGATGGAGAAGAAAGAGGATATGTGTACCTGAAGAGGATAGGTGTGCCTGCAGATGGAGGAGAGAAAAATGATAGGTGTGCCTGCAGATGGAGGAGAAAAATGATAGGTGAGCCTGAAGATGGAGGAGAAAAATGATAGGTGTGCCTGCAGATGGAGGAGAAAAATGATAGGTGAGCCTGCAGATGGAGGAGAAAGAGGATAGGTGTGCCTGCAGATGGACGAGAAAGATGATAGATGTGCCTGCAGATGGAGAAGAAAGAGGACATGTGTGCCTGCAGATGGAAGAGAAAGAGGATAGGTGTGCCTGCAGATGGAAGAGAAAGAGGATAGGTGTGTCTGCAGATGGAAGAGAAAGAGGATAGGTGTGCCTGCAGATGGAGGAGAAAGAGGATAGGTGCGCCTGCAGATATTGGAGAAAGAGGATAGGTGTGCCTGCAGATGGAGGAGGAAGAGGATAGGTGTGCCTGCCTGCAGATGGAGGAGAAAGAGGATAGGTGCGCCTGCAGATGGAGGAGAAAGAGGATAGGTGTGGAGGAAGGAAAGGATAGGTGTGCATGCAGATAGAGGAGAAAGAGGATAGGTGTGCCTGCAGATAGAGGAGAAAGAGAATAGGTGTGCCTCCAGATGGACGAGAAAAAGGATAGGTGTGCCTGCAGATGGAGAAGAAAGAAGGATAGGTGTGCCTGCAGGTGGAGGAGAAAGAGGACAGGTGTGCCTGCAGATAGAAGAGAAAGAGGAGTGTCTGCAGATGGAAGAGAAAGTGTTTAGGTGTGTCTGCAGATGGAGGAAAAAGAGGATAGGTGTGCCTGCAGATGGAGGAGAAAGAGGATAGCTGTCCCAGCAGGTGGAAGAGAAAGAGGATAGGTGTGCCTGCAGATGGAAGAGAAAGAGGATAGGTGTGCCTGCAGATGGAGGAGAAAGAGGATAGGTGTGGAGGAAGGAGAGGATAGGTGTGCCTGCAGATAGAGGAGAAAGAGAATAGGTATGCCTGCAGATGGAAGAGAAAAAATGATAGGTGTGCCTGCAGGTGGAAGAGAAAGAGGATAGGTGTGCCTGCAGGTGGAAGAGAAAGAGGATAGGTGTGCCTGCAGATGGAGAAGAAAGAGGATAGGTGTGCCTGCTGATAGAGGAGAAAGAGGATAGGTGTGTCTGCAGTTGGAGGAGAAAGAAGAGAGGTGTGTCTGCAGATGGAGAAGAAGGAGGATAGGTGTGCCTGCAGATGGAAGAGAAAGAGAAGAGGTGTGCCTGCAGATGGAGGAGAAAGAGGACAGGTGTGCCTGCAGATGGAGGATAAAGAGGATAGCTGTGCCGGCAGGTGGAAGAGAAAGAGGATAGGTGTGCATGCAGATGGAGGAGAAAGAGGATAGGTGCGCCTGCAGATGGAGGAGAAAGAGGATAGGTGTGGAGGAAGGAGAGGATAGCTGTGCCGGCAGGTGGAAGAGAAAGAGGATAGGTGTGCCTGCTGATGGAAGAGAAAGAGGATAGGTATGCATGCAGATGGAGGTGTAAGAGGACAGATGTGCCTGCAGGTCGAAGAGAAAGAGGATAGGTGTGCCTGCAGGTGGAAGAGAAAGAGGAGAGGTGTGCCTGCGAGTGGGAGGAGAATGAGGATAGGTGTGCCCACATATGGAGGAGAAGGAGGATCAGTACGCCTGCAGATGGAGGAGAAAAAAAAGGTGTGTTTGCAGGAAAAGGAGAAAGAGGATAGGTGTGCCTGCAGATGGAGGAGATAAAGGATTGGTGTGCCTGCAGGTGGAGGGGAAAGAGGATAAGTGTGCCTTCAAGTGGAAGAGAAGGAGGATAGGTGTGCCTGCAGATGGAGGAGAAAGAGATAGGTGTGCCTGCAGGTGGAGGAGAAAGAGGATAGGTGTGCCTGCAGGAGTAAGAGAAAGAGTATAGGTGTACCTGCAGATAGAGGAGAAAGAGGATAGGTGTGCCTGCAGATGGAGGAGAAAGAGGATATGTGTGCCTGCAGGTGGAAGAGAAAGAGGAGAGGTGAGTCTGGAGATGGAGGAGAAAGAGGACAGGTGTACCCGGAGATGGAGGAGAAAGAGG
>JADBJO010000463.1:157500-162500 GCA_016801955.1 Conus betulinus | reverse complement strand
TTTTAAAATTACAATCTACATTTTTCCACATTGCCATGATGGGAGGCGGGAAGAGAGGAAAAAGGAAATTACAAACGCTGATACCAAATGTTGATTGATATAGTCCTGTTGCACGCACAAGAACACACATACCCATGCACGCATGAACGAACGCACTCACACATATATACACGCACGTGCGTGCGCGCGCGCGCGCACACACACACACACACACACACACACACACACACACACACACACACACACTCACACACACACACACACACACACACACACACACACACACACACACACACACACACACATACACACCTAAGCGCGGACGCACTCATGCACGCACGCACGCACGCACGCATGCGCATACAAACACACACGCACACGCGCATGCGCTCGCACTCACGCACACATACACGCGCGTGCGCGCATGCGTGAGCACGTGTGTGTAACACGTGCTCGCGTGCGCGCACACACACTCACACAACACACACGCGCGCGCGCGCGCGCACCACACACACACACACACACACACACACACACACACACACACACACACACACACACACACACAAACAGACATCCACCCACACGCACACACAGACGCACACACACCACATACACACACTCACACACACACACACACACACACACACACACACACACACACACACACACACACACGCACGCACGCACGCACGCATGCACGCACACACACATACACACACACTCACACACGCACACACACGCATGCACGCACCAGACACACACACACACACACACACACACACACACACACACACACACACAGAGTCACACACACACACACACACACACACACACACACACACACACACACACACACACACACACACACATTCTTCCCATGAAGGCTTTGTGTTGAAAGATGCCATCCCTTTCACTCCCTTAGTCCTGCCTGAAGCCAAATGGAGAAGGCTCCGCCAACACGGCGGTTCCAGATGCCCCACTTTCCCATAATATGATGTCAGGTGTGCATCTAACCCCATGCTTTTAAAATCTTGTCGACTGCGTCCCTAAGACTGGCTAAAGAAGCTTTACAGTTTTTGCTGAGTGAGGATATCTGAGTCAGCCCCCCCCCCCCCCCCCCCCCCCCCCTCCCCCCCCAGCAAAAAGAAACAAAAAATCAGCCCAGTCACAAGAACATGATTTGTGTTATTCATGCCAATAGATTAACAACAACAACAAAAAAAAGTTCAGATGGTCACTACATTCAGCCTTCACACACACACACACACACACACACACACACACAACCTTCACACACACACACACACACACACACACACACACACACCACTCCTCGACCCGCTTCAACCATCTCTACTCCCCATGCTTTGTGGCCTGTTTCTTTCTTACCTTTTTGTAATGACGTCAGTTCTCGTCCTATGCCAAAATCGTCGTCATCATCGGACACGTCAACATGTGACGACTGTGTGGTTCGAGGTTTGCCGGCTGTACAAACGCGAAGGAAAAATGGAGAACAACAATACCATTGAATATCAGGTCTGAATTAAAAATCTGTAGCCTTAATCTTTAAACAAACATTTGTGTTTGTATGATTTTAAAGCAGTTTCTGAAACACTAAAACAAGAACAGCTACTCTATTATCACCTCAGATGATGAAAAACAAGCAGTTTCTCAACCACCACGACAACAACGGCCACACTGTCACCTAAGAATATGAAGAACAAAATAGCTTCAGCATTTTCTGAACCATCACAACAAGGGCGATTACTTTGTCTGGCACTTCCAAGGCCATGGGAGGAAGTAGGGGAGTGGAGGAGGAGACCAGGAGATCGTCGGGAGGCTGAGAACAGGACACAACCCAAACACCACCCCGCCAGCAAGTTCCACATCGGTAATTCTGCTGATCGCCCATGCAAGACTTCCCCCAACGACGGCAGGCCCCTGTCCCCCAGCGCTGTCCCATCCACGAGGAGCTAAGAACACAAAACGGCATTACGGGCACACCTCTGGAGAGGAACCCTCGTCAGCCCTGGTGGGGGGGGGGGGGGGGGGGGGGGGGGGGGGAGGGAGGGAGGGACCTCTAGCAGACTGCACAGCATTCCTCTGAGCGCTGCTGGGATTCCTGTCAGAGCGCGAGCGATGATGGAGAAGACTGAAGTCGTAGAGTCATTGTGTTTATAGCCCAGCCGAGCGTGGAGATCACGGAGACTGCTAGCAAGTGAAATAGCAGAACGTTCGACGTGACGGAGTTGTGTTAAGAATTAAAAAAAAAAAAAAAGAAAAAAAGGCCATCATCATCATCATCATCATCAGTACCATTGTGTCATCATCATCATCAGTACCATTGTCATCATCATCATCAGTACCATTGTCATCATCATCATCATTAGTAGTAGTCGCAGTAGCAGCAGCAGTAGCGGCGGCAGCAGCAACAGTAGTAGTAGTAGTAGTAAAAAAGCAGTAGTGTCATCATCATTATCATAATTGTTATCATAATTA
This sequence comes from Conus betulinus, assembly GCA_016801955.1. NCBI lineage: Eukaryota > Metazoa > Mollusca > Gastropoda > Neogastropoda > Conidae > Conus > Conus betulinus. The sequence goes on along the minus strand of JADBJO010000463.1, from coordinate 159,998 downwards.
TTATCATTTTTATAATCATCATCATCATCATCATCATCATCATCATCATCATCATCATTATTATTACTACTATGAATGTCACAACTACTGAGCTCGCCTCAGGAACAGTGGAGTGGTACTCAGATCACATTGGACAATTTCAGTAAAGACTAGTGAGGCATGGGACCTTTTCAAAACATGACAAATCATTTCAGATCTTATTTCATGTTTCTACGGTATTCAAATGAGGGCCATCCCCAATTCAGATGACATAACCCCCCCCGTCCCTCCCCTTCTCAGTTTACGACATTTTGACCAAATTCGTTATGTTCCTATGCCTGAACATAGGTGTGAAGAAAAAACAATCGTTTCAGGTGTATTTCCGGTCTCACTTTGTACTGAGCAAGGTAGAATGTACTATTGTTACTCTTCCGATGCGTAAAACTGTTAAACATACTTTTAATCTATGTTTTGCTGCGCTAGAAGGAAGACAGCCTAAAGTCAGCCTACAGTCAGAATGGAAATTCTGTTTTATTGTTTACTATCGATTTGTAACAACATTTTTGACACATTGTTACACTTTGTTACATTGACTGAATATTGAACGATAACAAAGATTGTTTGACATCTATTCATGTTTTACAGTGACCAGAGGAAGACCATCTGCAGTCAGAATGGAAATTCCTCGTTTTCTTCCACTTTGTTCCGGTCTGGACCAAACTCAGTTTGTTCAGTGAATTACTGAAAATCGATCACCAGGGCAAGTGATCGTGGTTTTCAAACATATAGAAATATGAACGTTGATATAACCAGTAGGGTTTTTTTTGTTTGTTTTTTTTTGTTTTTTTTTTAAACTGAACAATACAGAAATATTCAACACGCAATGTATAGCCTCTCTTATTCTCAAGAGCTGCAACACATCAGAATTGTCGAACACACTACTACTACTACTACTACTACTACTACTACTACTACAAAACAACAAATAATCTTACCAAGTAGTACCAAAGGCACGCAAGCCGCACACAATACAAGAAAACCCATCTGGGTGAAAAAACAGTACTGTCGTCTTCATTGTGTATCAGTCAGTAGATGAACAACAAATCCAAGCAAGTAGTGAAATATCTCAAAACCGCTACATGCAGAGGGACAGACTTTATGACTCTTATCGTCTTGTGTAAAAGACAGACATGTCGCGTGATCATTATACATCACAACAGGAGCCGTCATGGCCCACTTTTTCCACATTGTACGTCAAATGAGGTTAGATTATTGCCTGACCTGATCATAGCGCTTGTTTTTTTTTTTATTAATAATTATTATAATAATGCCAATGTTAATAGCCATGATGATGATGATGATGATGATGATGATGATGGTCTTTTACACACTTTTACCTCCATTAACAATACGTTTTGAACGTTGAAGGTCCTGTTGTATGATTTTGAAGGAAAGAGAGAATAAATTCTCGCGGAATAACAGACAGGAATACGACCGCAAAGGAACTATCTGAACAGGTCTTCCGCATCCGACTGCCGTTAGAGAGGCCTCTTCAAAAGAAACGTCAACTCTGTCAAACTTCGCCGACTTCAAGGAAGCCTTTGACGGAGTCTGGCAAGGGAGGTTGCGGCGGGCCATGAGGAAGCGCAACGTTGAGAACCTGATTCAAGTATGACAGAACTGCACGTAAAGACTGAACACGCAAACAAAACAAACAAACGAATACAGAAAACTACTGTTCTGTTTAAACGACTCCTTGTCCAAGACCTTCCTACAGTGGAGCGTGGACAAGTATCTTGTCATGATTCTCTGTCCAAGACCTTCCTACAGGGGACAGTGGAGCGTGGACAAATATCTTGTCATGATTCTCTGTCCAAGACCTTCCTACAGGGGACAGTGGAGCGTGGACAAATATCTCGTCATGATTCTCTGTCCAAGACCTTCCTACAGGGGACAGTGGAGCGTGGACAAATATCTTGTCATGATTCTCTGTCCAAGACCTTCCTACAGGGGACAGTGGAGCGTGGACAAATATCTTGTCATGATTCTCTGTCCAAGACCTTCCTACAGGGGACAGTGGAGCGTGGACAAATATCTTGTCATGATTCTCTGTCCAAGACCTTCCTACAGGGGACAGTGGAGCGTGGACAAATATCTTGTCATGATTCTCTGTCCAAGACCTTCCTACAGGCTACAGTGGAGCGTGGACAAGTATCTTGTCATGATTCTCTGTCCAAGACCTTCCTACAGGGTACAAGGAGGTGTGGACGTGTATTTCGCCAAGACTCCCTGTCCTGGACCATTTCACTGGGTACAGCAGAAGGTGAACATGTAATCCATCATGACTCCCCATCCAAGACTTTCCTACAGAGTACGATGGAGGATGGACATGTATCCCGCTATGACTCCCTGTCCATCATAGCAGGGTACAGTGGAGGACGGAGGTGTATTTTGCTTTGACTCTCTGTCCAAGACTGTCTGTCCTGCAGGGTGCAGTGGAGGGTGTACGCCTCAGAGAC
>JADBJO010000463.1:145000-147500 GCA_016801955.1 Conus betulinus | reverse complement strand
CGGAACAGCTGGTCCTGTCAGGTTTAGCTCTACTGTGTGACGTAGCTGATCGCCATCTGCGTGTGTTCCTTTGATGTTTTACGCCGGGCATAAATTGTCCAATAGAAAGTCGATCTCAGTCGAGAAACGGACGGCGACTTGGGCGGTTTTTTTTTTTTTTTTTTTTTTTTTTTTGTTGTTGTTGAGCAGATGATAACAAGAACTAAGTGAAGGACATGACGGGGAGTGCAGAACTGAAACAAGGGTCGAAAGGAGGGACTGGCACATAACAGTTGATGAATGGGTTTGACCTGGAGCCGCTGTCTAGCTTTACTCCAGATTATGTCAAAATCTGTCCCGTTGTGTATGTGTGTGCGTGCGTGCGTGCGTGCGTGCGCGCGCGCGCGCGCGCGCGCGCGCGCGCGCGCGCGTGCGTGTGTGTGTGTGTGCGTGCGTGCGGCGTGCGTGCGTGCGTGCGTGCGTGCGTGCGTGTGCGTGTGTGTGTGTGTGTGTGTGTGTAATCCGCCTGAACATATCCTAGATCCGTCCTTTGATCTTGATCTGCATAGGGGATTTACATTAAAAAAAAAAACAAACAAACAAACAAAAAAAAAATCCTGCATTTGTCAGTCCTCTAGCTACATTCAGTCTTGTCACCACCTTTTATGAAAATCGTTACTCTCTCTTTATGCGTGCGTGTGCGCGTGCGCGCGCGCGCGCGCGCGCGCGTGTGTGTGTGTGTGTGTGTGTGTGTGTGCGTGCGCACGCGCGCGTGCGCGCATTGCAAAAAGTTCCTAACCGACTGACATTGACGAAACCTCCATTGCGGAGCGTAATAGTAATAATAATGTTGAAGTGGGACTCTTAGGGGGACTCAGACATCTATCCAGATTCCACACATTTTGGATCCCACCTTTCGGTCAATTCATGAATGAAAACAAGATTGTTTTACTGCCAGGGGAAGTAATGGTTGCTAAGATGTGAAGGACTTACTTCCCGTGTACTTTTTTTTCTTTTTAATAGAATATGCACACACACACAAAAAGTTTCTTAGAAAGTTTTAATATTCCACAAAAAATGTACTAATTTGTAGAAAGTTATCAATTTATTAATTTTTGGTAAAAATCGTTACACTGTGTTCGTGTTCATTGAAAATTTTCTCATAATCTTTTCAATAATGTGAACAGATGGTGGATTCACTGTGATTCCGGATAATATTAACACGATCGTCCTTCAGCCGCATTCTATTTTTCAACGTTATTTGTGTGTGTGTGTGTGTGTGTGTGTGTGTGTGTGAGTTCCACAGTTTTTGAATGGTAAAAAACTGTTATGATCTTGCTGACCAATTCTCGTTCCAGATCCGTATTCGCTACGAAATTTCAGAAGTTCGTTCCATGGACACATTCCATACTGTGACAAAATTTGATGTAAGGAGGTTCGGTGGTTTCCGTATAATCCTCAAGACAAAGAAAGAAAAAGAAAGTGACGCTTGTGAAAGGATATGTATATCCTCGGCAGAGTTATAAATAATAATAACAATAACAAATGGTGAGGTAAGGTAAGGTAATGTTGCTTATAGCCCAGTCGTTGAGTTGTTCGCAAAGGGACATTTCATGGCTGTCAGCGCGTTGAAATCAACTCACAAGCCATTATTAAAACTCTCTCTCTCTCTCTCTCTCTCTCTCTCTCTCTCTCACACACACACACACACACACACACACACACACACACACACACACACACACACACCAAAAACCTCATTCACGCAACCCTTTAAAAGACACCATCCAAAACACATCGGAACTTTTGTTAAAAATCTTTCCTCCATAAAATCTTAGGTGCGATTAAAAGTATTCATCTATTTCAGAAATTCAAAGATCACATCAAGTGGGACATCACTGAACAAGGTTTTCTTGGAGTCTGCTGCGAAGCGAGTACGTCTCCTATCACACAAGTCCCAGCACTCTAAAAGAACATGTTTCACTGTGAGTGGTATATGACATGTTAATGCACCACGGAGCTTCTTCACCAACAACAACAATGATAATGATAACAACACATTACTACTAATAATAATAGAAAAATAATGATAGCGAGGATGATCGATTCCGGGTGCACGAACATTCAGTAATGTCGAACTCATTTTAGATTCAGCCTTGAATCACTTGTTCAAGACTGAAAACAGAATTTCTTTTGGTCTGCAGGGGATGTAATATCGATGGAACCGCCAGAAGGAGTTACTCCCCGTGTACCTGGTAGTGGTAGCAGCAGCAGCAGCAGCAGCAGTAGTAGTAGTAGTAGTAGCAGTAGTAGTAGTAGTTGTTGTTGTTGCTGTTGTAGCAGTGATGGTGGTGGTGCTGGTGGTAGTGTGTTAGTGATACTAGTAGTAAAAGTAGAGGTGGTTGTACTGTTTCTCTGTTCATTTGTTCATTCTGTTCATACATTCATTCATTCATTTGTTCATTCACGACTGTCAAAGATGTTAGTGAATGAGATCAAAAGGCCATCACTGATGATCAGA
>JADBJO010000463.1:132500-140000 GCA_016801955.1 Conus betulinus | reverse complement strand
AAAAAAAACAATACTTCAGAGAAATGTTAGTATCTACAAAGGATTCACGACAAATTTGGAAAGAATAAACATATTGAACAATAAATATGTTTCAAAAAGTCAACAAGTAATCAGTGATATTACAGCCAGTGAGTTAAATGACCATTTTTCCAATATCGCTGTTATAATTATCAATTATGACAAGTCGGGTGGAAATGATCTTTCTCATTTAAAACATTATATTGCTTCGAAACCAATTACTACCCCTTTTACTCTCCGATTTCTGACGGTCTTAAACGTTAGTAAAAGTCTGTCACTTTTAAAACAAACAGGTACACGTGATTAGATAAATTAGATGGCAAAATACTAAAACTTTCTTCTCCAATAATTACTGACATTCTTACTTATCTGTATAATTTATGTATAGAAAAGCAATATTATCCTTTAAAATTTAAGCAAGCTAAAGTTATTCCTTTACATAAAACCGGTGATTCATCCAATCCCTGTAAATTATAGACCAATCTCTATTTTGTCTATTCTATCTAAACCTTTGGAATCACATTTACAAAACTCATTGTGTTCTTTCGTTACAAAGAATGATCAATTTCACGAGGACAAATGAGGCTTCCGACAAAATCACTCCTGCCAGACCGCACTCACACAACTTATAGATAGTCTATTATGTAGTATAAATGAAAATGAATTCACAGGTATTCTGTTCATTGATTTTGAAAAGGCCTTTGACGTAGTCAATCATGATTTACTGTTGCGTAAGTTAAAATGCTGTGGATTAACACAAGATTTTATTTAAGTTTAGTTCATCTTTTCTCTCTGAAAGAAAACGATTAGTATGTGTTATTAATCAATCATCAAATTTCATGCCTGTGAAATATGGGATACCACAAGGATCTATATTGGGACCACTTTTATTTTCAATATATGTCAACGATTTGCCTTTTTTTTGTAACAAGCAAATGTGAAATATTTGCAGATGACACGTTACTATATTCTAGTCACTCTAACCCTCAGACACTAACAAATAATCTTCAAGAAAACTGTCCAAAAATTAGTGAAATGGACAAATGTAAACCATATGTCTATAAATGCGGAGAAAACTAAGTGTATGTATGTATCTGCACGACAAAAAAGACAACGGATGATATCCAATTTTAATCCATTGTTTATTGATAATAACAAAAACTGATGAAGTAAGTAGACACAAAACCTCACACAAAGATTTATCTTGGACTGATCATACAACATCCTTGTGTAAGCGCTTATCCTGTAAGATATTTCAGTTAGCTAAGATTAAAAAAATTTTCTTGATGTTCATTCTCGGAAGCTTTTCTTCTCAGCACATATTTTACCAATCATTGATTATGCATCAAACATTATGGGACAGCTGCAGTGAAACAAACTTAAGATTCATTCATCGTTTATATAAAAGAGCGCTAAAATTAGTCTTGTTAAAATCTAGTTCTGTGACACTTGAAGATTATAAGAAGCTAAACGTTTCAACTTTTTGTCATAGATTATATTTAAATAAAGCGATTTTTTTATGCACAGGGTTATGAATGGAAGTGCCCCTAAAAAGATCTTAAATACATTTAAAACTAACCCTCATAGACATAATCATACGTTAACGTTCTTCAGACAGACCAAGAAAAAATCTATAAGTCAAGTTTCCTTTACTCTGGTGGAACAATCTAAGTACAACATTCAAAAGTATAAGTAACCGAAATATATTTAGGAAAAAATTGAAAAGTCATTTAACAAACAATGCAAGAAATGTGTGATTAAATATTCCAAATACCTTTACTTATGTATATTGTTGTCTATCAACTTGTATCATAGATATATGTGCATAAATATACAGACATATGTGGATATGTATGCATGCATATAAAATTATGTACTCGTATATGCATATAACATTGTCAGTGTATTTTAGATGTCAATGGTATATGTATATTGCTCTTGTTTTTTTGTGTTATATCCTATTTGGTTGTTGTTGTTGTTGTTTGTTGTTGCTGGGTTTTTTTTTTTTTTTTTTTTTTTTTTTTTTTTTTGATGGCTTGATGTAAAAAAGCAATGATGTGCTTATTCAATGTCCCATCAGTAAATAAAATTTTGACTTTGACTTTCACACACACACACACACACACACACACACACACACACACACACACACACACACAAAAGCGCTAGTCTAATATCACTTTATGTTGAAAGACATAAAATTGAAGACAACTACAACAACACAAGCGCACACACACACACACACACACACACACACACACACACACACACACACACACACACGAAAATATGACCACCATGAAAAAGAACTGTGTGCATAAACAATTTTATGCGGTAAGTGTGTCGGTAGATCTGTTGGCATTTTCGACAATTGGAATCTCGCATCCGAGTCGGTCAACGGATTCTCAGGAGCAGTGCACAGAGGCTACGAATCGCTAGAAGAAGCCAAAGAGGCTATGAGGCAAGCAGGACATTTGAACCCCCAAATTATATTGGAAAAGAAAAGCAAGGACTCAAAATGTTGTTGATAAATTATGAGGATTTTGATAACGAAACAGAAGATGATCAAACAAAAGAAATAACTGAAAAAGAACAGCGTTCTAAAACTACACAAGACAATGAAAAACACGCATGTTTCTGTGAAGTAAACAAAAAAAGAAAGAATTCTAAAGTGTACCGATTGCCACCGAAGAGTTCACTGGTCCTGCTCTAAACTCCCTCTCTACCAGATTTGCATTTTTTACAAAACGCAAAGAAAATTTTCATGCCAACTGTGCGCAGAACCACATGTTGACGACAAAATGATGGAAGATTTCATGGCCATACACGAAATGACGTCACATGACACTATAAAAGAACAAGATGACACTGCAGTACACAGTGACTATTTACAGAAAAAAGTCTTCGCATTTCAGCAAGACATAAACACTAAAATTGATAACTTGGAGGAAGCAATCACCTTGATGAAACTACAGATACAAGAAAAACAGGATATGATATGTATAGAAATTGGAAAATGGCATCAAAAAGGACAGACTTAGCAGGAAAAGCGTCATTTGTGTCACCTTCCCCATCACCGAAAGAAGACGTAGAAACTCCTGTGTCAACTTCCATGTTGACCCAGAAATCAACAGATACGATACGCCTCAGTCAGTCATTTTCATTTGCACAAAAAAGACCTCCCAAAATACCAGAAAAAAAAAAAAAAAAATGCCACATTTCAGCATCCACAAAGCAGTGCCTCTCTCAAAACGACACCAAATCCTAGACCTACCTTAGAAGAATCAACTGTGTTGCAAAAACGAAACTGATCTGAAAGAAAAAGAAAAAAAACTGCCGTACCTTATCTTTTGATACAGACATTGACAAAAACACAGACACAAGCAACAGTGACACAGACATGGATTATGATGAACTGCCCAGTCTGCTGCTCATTTTACATGATTCTGTGTTAAAAGGGGTTGAGGCTGAACGGCTTGGAAATTCTTATGGCTTGAAGGTAACCATGAAAAAAAAAAAACCAAAAAATCACAGACTGTGCTGCAGAGATAGAAACTTTACACGGCAAACAGCCAGATGCTGTTCTTCTTCACGCTGGAATTAATGAATTGAAAACATTCACCAAAGGAAGTGAGTGAAAAGATCATTACCTGTGTGAAGACATGTCAATCACACAGTAAAGAGAGAGACAAACTAATTGTAGCCATATTGCACCAACAGATGAGGAAGAACTGAACGCAAAGGGGAAAAATCGTCAACGCTACTGTGTTTGCCGCTCTCTACCAGGAGAAAAGTGTATCTTTCATCGAACACAACAATCTACAAAAATCTCCATACCATCTAGCAGACATCATTCATCCCTCAAAAAAAAAGGGTGCCAGTGTTCTGGCAACAAATATCGGGAGGCACGTGCACAGTCTTTTTTGGAAGAAACAAAGACCCCGACCATACAAACGCTTCCCTAGAGACAGAAACTCTCCACAAAAAACGAGCACAACAGGCAACGGAAGAAACGAAAAGGGGGACAAGACGTCAAAATGACTTCTCCTGGAGACAAAACCCTAACAGAAATAACACCAGAAATTTCCAACACCAGGACAGAAGTCGGCAACAGTTCTTCATACAAAGACAAAGACCGGACAAATCCTACACGTCACGTCGACAAGCGGAACCCCATCATCAGCGCTTCCAGCCAGATGCAGACAAGCAGGGACGTTACAACGACTACAACAGACCTTACAACAACCGATACACGGCGAGACGATACAACGAACGGGACAACTACACGGATCTCCAGGCAGACCACAGCAACTACTACCACACCTGGACTGACCGGAATGACTATCAAAACAAGCACTTAAACAAACAACGTGACCACTACAAGGACTTCCGAGCAAACCGCAACAGCTACCAATACGACTGGAACGAGTACAAAAACAACCGTTATTGGGACTATGGATTCTGGTAACCAGAGCAACTGAGAACTAAAACTTCTTGAGACAAACTTTCATCAAAAAAAAAAAAAAAAAAAAAAAAAAAAAAAGAATACTGTATTTGACATTGACATTATGATATGACAGTGTCAGTCTGCATACATAGCACCACAGCAGATGCGCTTCTTTGAATTAAGTGTTTAGAAATTTTCACGTTATTCCTTTTCACTTGAGTTTAAATCACAGTATGAAATTGTGTTTGGGTAATATAATTTAATAACATTGGTTGTTCAATATTAACACATATGGTACAGAAAAAAAAGTTAAGATAGTTTCGTGGAACATTAAAGGATTTAGGGAGACAATCGATGGTAGTATGATTAACAAACTCTTTGAAGAAGAAATACACAGAATATGTTCTGATTATGACATAGTAATATTACAAGAAACTCATCTTGGACGAGAAGATATTAACGATTATCTTTATACCAGCTTTGCCCCTGGTGTTCATTACTGCAGGAAAAAACGGAACAACAAGGCTCCCAGTGCATCAGGGGGAATATCAGTTTTTTTATCAGAAGGAACTACGAACTCTAATCAAGTTTCACCCAACGAGTAATTCTGACATTGTTTGGTTAATTCTTTCTTCCACAAATGACGAACTTGATACTTTCATTGGTTGTATATATATACCACCTGAATCGTCGTCTTATGGACGTGATAATACGGTGCGCATTTGGGAAGTTTGGAAAGACAAACAGAACATTTCTCTCTACCAAAGGGAATGTTATACTGTGTGGGGATTTTAATGCAAGAACTGGACAATTAATAGATTATATTGACACGGATGGTGAAAAAAAACTTGTATGCATGTCCTAATGACAATCCTTATAATGTTATTCACAAACGATGCTCTCGAGACAGCGTTATACAAAAAAAAATGGACGAAAATTAGTAGATATTTGTTTGGAAAATAATATGTATATTCTTAATGGTCGCTCACTTGGCGATCTTAAAGGAAATTTTACTTGTTTTAACACAAAAGGAAATAGCGTGGTAGATTATTTCATCGTATCACATGACCTAATGAAAGATGTAATTGCATGCAAAGTTAATAAACTCACTGTATATTCTGATCATTGCCCTATAGAACTGTCAATTTTACTTCCTACTGTTGGCAATGATAGACCTAATATGAAAACAAATGCATGCTGACAGTGCTCCCTTACGTAAGAACACGTCAAACAGAAATGACACAAAAGTTAAAACCATGACGTCATTTATTTGGGATGACGAATCTGCAGTAAAGCTGAGCATTGCTTTAAATAACCCTATCGTGAAGAGTCGTATAGATGAAATAGAGAAACGCATGGAGAAGACACAAGATCATGATACGGAGACCTCGGTCTTCATTGACAACATGGTTAATGATCTGACCCAAACAATAAAAGACGCAGCATCCCTATCACTCAAACAAAGACAAATGCGCAAAAGAAAGAGAAAAAAAAAATCCAAACACAAAAAATGGTTTGATGAAAAATGTTTTCTTCTAAGGAAAGAAGTAAGATCACTTTTAAATGCACTGAACAGACACCCTTTCAATCGATACCTACAGGCAAAGTACTTTTCAACTGTGAAGGCATACAAAAGTATTTTTTAAGAAAGACAAAAAATATATACAGAGACAACTTGTTAGAGAACTAAATGAAGCCTTTGAAAAGGATCCAAATCAAGTATGGAGAACACTAAACGAATTAACGAACATGCAAAAGACGAATCAAAATAAAAGGAAGGAAATCATGAAGACAAATGGATATCTCACTTAGAAAAATTAATTAGCAGGAATATTGAAATAACAGAACAGAGAAAAAAAAAAACTGATTGAGCAAAAATTATCTGAAGCAAAAAATGTTATATAATCCAAACGTTGATGAACCAATTAGTATATCAGAAATCCATAAGACATTTCGAAATTTAAAAAAAAAAAAAAAGCCACGGGAAAGGACGGAATCTCAAAATGAAATAATCAAAGCCAGTGCCTAACATAATTATACCTCTTAAGAATATATTTAACTGGGTACTAAGATATGGCCAGTATCCCACTCTGTGGAAACATGGCATTTGTGTGCCCATTTACAAAAGCGGCGATCCTACAAATCCTAACAATATCAATTATCGTGGAATTACTTTAAATTGCTGCCTGAGTAATGCTTTCTGTCAAATATTAAACAATAGGATAACAAATTACATAGAAAGCAGAGATTTATTTATAAAAGAACAGGCAGGATTTCGAAAATCCTACAGACAGAAACAACAGACCAGATATTCATTTTAAAAAAGATCATTGACAGTGAAATAAGAAAAAAGAATGGCAGACTATACTGTTGTTTTTTAGACTTTAGAAAGGCATTTGATAGCATATGGCATGACGCTTTACTTCTGAAACTATATACAATATAGGTATCAATGGCTATTGTTATCGGGTTATAAAAGATATATACAAACGCGATGGTTTGTGGAAAGTAAATAATGGATTTACAAGATCAGTCCCGGTCAAACAAGGACTTCTTCAAGGCAGTTCGCTTAGTCCAACGCTGTTTAATATCTTTATAAATGATATTTCAAACTATATTGATAACAATGATTCTCCTGTTATAAACAAGTTGAAAGAAAACACGAATATCGTGTTTATTATATGCTGACGACATAGTTATGTTGTCAAACACAAAATTGGGATTACAAACAAAACTTAATCAACTTCATAATTATTGTACAGAATGGGGCATGAAACTAAGTAAAGATAAAAAAAAAAGTTGTCATATTCACTAAAACTGACTCAAAATTTTCAACCGCATTTATGTGGAGGAGATGATCCTCTGGAGACAGTAAATGAATACAGTATTTAGGAATAATTCTTCATAAAAGCGGAGAGTTACATAAAGCACAAGATCATCTAGCAAAACAAGGTAACAAAGCTGTACATTCCTTACTACGTAAAGTAAAGGGAGAACATGTCAATGTATCATCAACAGCAAAACTCTTTGATGCT
>JADBJO010000463.1:90000-125000 GCA_016801955.1 Conus betulinus | reverse complement strand
TCTCCAGTCTTTGGATACAACTCCAGTGTTGATGGAGGACTGGAATATGTGAGTCAGTATAGGAGCGATTTCTGGTGCAAGAGTCTTCAGTACCTTGGGTGTTATCTCATCGGGTCCGCAAGCTTTGTATGGATTTAAACCTTTGAGAAGCTTTAGGACACCATCCTCGGAGATCTGATACTGGTCAGCTCTGGAAAGTCTGCATTTCTCATCTGGCATTTCTCTTTGAACTCTTCCCTTGTGTAGGTTTTTCCTTAGGTGAACACAGATTGAAATTGCTTGTTCAGAATTTCTGCATGGTCCCTTGGCTCTGATATCAGTCTGCCATTCACTTTAAGAGGAGAGACACCTACTTTTGCTGTCCACTGCTGCTTGATACAGGTCCAGAAGGAGGTTCCCCCGGGGAAGTTTCAGTGATGGAGTCGTTTATGTACGTCCAATATTTTCGTCTGATCATGCGCTGAGTGATCCTTCTCAGCTTTTGGCATTGGCATTCATCTCTGAGCTCCTGGGTGCTCTTTCGGGTACCCACCTGCTGTTGGCAGCATTGAAGTTCCTGCCAACATACGGATTTTGACATTTTTTCTCATTTATTTTAAGAGCCAGCATTTGATCATTGTTGAAGTTATGTTTGATATGTTTTGAAAGCAGAAATTAATTACTTTTAGATAACATATTTTTCAGTATGCATAGAGGTGCTGTATCGGGACGATGCACATATTCATTTATATTATATATGATGTAAATAATGTAAACAAAATACAAAATTAAAAAAAAATGAGAGTGTGACAATCATTATGAATTAATGAAATTGGGACAAACATTCTAAAAGAGCTCAACTTTTAAGCTTGAATGGTGCAATTTACTGTGTGCTGTTATTCATTTTTAACATAATATCACTAAATTTGACATTAAAATCAGTGAGTCTTTACATCAATCACTAAACACAGATTTTTTTTTTTTTCACTACGATCATCTATACTCATAAGTTGTTTCTTCTTTGTCATGTGTATATACCAAACAAGAACAGGAGTTTTAGTTTCCATCAGCCAAGGAATGATAATGACAAGCACACTGTATGAATTTCCATGATCAGAATGTGTGTGTAATCACTGATGATAGTATTTCGTTCTGTAGAACATTGTACAGGAAGAAGCACAGGCACACAAAAAAAGTAACTCAAACAGCACTCATCAGCTTTCCGGTTTCCCTCTCTCCGTGTCTCTCTCCCTCTCAGAACGCACACACACACACACACACACACACACACACAGAGTACACACACAAACACACATGACCTTGCTGGTGCAGTGGCACATGGTAAATAAGGAGGCGTGGTCAAATACCATTGTGAAAGCATCTTCTTTTTTTCAGTCTACAGCAACTGTGAACTTGGTCTGACCTCAAAAACGAGGTCATAAGTCTCACATAGGAACATTCCAGAAATGTTCTGTGAAAATCACTTCCCATTCTGATCGTCCGTGTGCAAACTATAATAGTGTAAATCTTTTAAAGTAGGAACACGATCTATATGTGTAGGCGGGAGGCGATGGAGCACTGATGCAGCACAGGCTGATATCCAAAACATCTCGGGGGGAGAAGTCAGGAAAATTATCAAGAAAATCTTCCCCATGGGGATACCAGGGGGGTCTTTTGTACAAATAGTTCCCCCTCCTTCTGGACATTCTGTGTTCGTAACGTCCCCTTTTCCTTTCGTGGTCAGTAACTCTGTCTCCTCCTTTGCTGTACTGTCATCTACTGTCCTTTCTGTCTACCATATCTTTTTTCTGTCTTTTTCCACAACCTGATCCCACAAATTTCTGCACTCAACAAAGTCGAAGTGAACTGACTATACTCTCGAGTATAGTGTGAGTATCCCAACAGGGTCAAACGAGTTGACACGCTACCAGATACTGGAACGCTGAAGAAGAAAAGAATGAAGAAAATCAAAGGGAAGAACACCAACCCAACAATTGATCATCTGAAACTTGCTGATGCTCTGATAATTGAAAAACCACCATTTAATAGAACTCGTCATCCACAAGTAAATCTGCTGCTTTTTTAAAAAAACAAACAATGCTGCTTGTTTGAGAAACAAACAACTGATAGAAAAGAAACTTCATATAACTTCACTTTGTACAGCGCCAAAGTCTAGAACCTACTATTTTCAATTGATGAACTGAAATCATCTCTGCAAACCTGTAATGATTACTCCTGGCCTTGATGACATTCATTGTCAGCGTTTGAAACATCTCCCAAAATGCTATCTCCCAACCTTTCTCAAATCTACAGTCATATCAGGACCACAGCGTACGGGTGGAATGCCCAGTTCATTCCTGTACCCAAGCCTGGACTCTTCAAATTATCGTCCAATAGCTCTGACAAGCTGCCTCTTCTAGCTAATGGAAAAGATTGTCAACTCGCATCTGATTTGGAAGCTGGAAACTCATGGCCTTTTGGCTGAAGAACAATGAGAGTTCCAGAAGTACACTCTATGGTCGACCACTTAGTCCATCATGAAACCACCATCTGCTACACCTCCATAAACGAACAACATGTGATGGCTGTCTTTTTGATGTGGAGAAAGCTTATGATACCACATGGAAATATGGAATTCTTATGGATTTTCATAAACTTGGTTTACATGGTCACCTGCCTGTTTTTATTAAAAACTTTCAGGCTGATCGGCAGTTCCAAGTCCATATAATTGGCACCATGCCATCTGACATGCATGGGCATGAATGGGGTGTACCCCAAGGGAGCATTCTTTCTCATGCTGTCTTTACTATCAAACTTAATGAGATTGTCAGTACTGTAAACTGGGATTCCGAGCCCTCTCTATTTGTTGATGACTTTGCATTCTACACGTTTGGAGCCTCCAGTGCCAGCATACAGTGTCGACTCCAACTTTTTGTGGACGAGATCTGACAGTGGGTTTATCTTTTCGGGTACCCAAACTCCGTGTATGCTCTTTCACAATTTTTGTCAGTTCTTTGCTGATCCTGAAATTTGTCTGGATAAATCCTTCATTTCAGCTGTTAAAGAAGCCAGATTTCGGGGTGTTATTTTAGATAATAAAAATTAATATTAAAAAATCATATCCAATACTTAAAAACTGCATGTTAGAAAGCGCTGAACATTCTGAAAGTTGTAGCACACACGGATGAGGATGCTTGTCTATGTCCTTGGTGGTAACTGACCCCCTCTCTTTCTAAATCTTTTTTTTAGTCAAACTGTTATGTGTGTGTGAATTTGTTTCAGATTGTTTAGGAAAATACTTGGAAAAATTGTTTTTTATTCAAATTATGATTCTACAAGTGTCTTTCAGTGCTAGCTTTTTGTGTACATAATGTGTGCATGCTATTGATTCCTTGGACTTTTCGTGTATTTTAATCCAAAATGGAGAGAAAAAAAAGCAGGGGGGAAATACTTTGAATAAAAGTAGCTTCTGTACATTTTCTGAGTTGTTTTGCACAGTTGTGTTTCAGTTTGTGTTCAAGCAGTGTGTGTGTGTGTGTGTGTGTGTGTGTGTGTGTGTGTGTGTGTGTGTGTGTGTGATTTAAACTGCACAAGATTACAGATCAGCAGATTAATTATTACTATATTAGATCTGGAAATTTTAGAGTCAGTTCTGTCCCACTCTCTCCAAAGATTTACTTTCAGGAAATGCACACACTGAACTTTTTAACATGTGAAATGATCTTTTTCAAAAGTTTTCCTGCCTCATTACTTTCCTGTACCACTTCCATTGGCATTATGTAAGGATTCTCATGTAATTCATTCAGATTTATCTCCCCATGTTTGTTATACTAATGACTATGTTGGCGAAAGGAAGAACCATATTTACAAGCTGAATCAGTGAATGAGAGTCTCCCATAGCACCAAGTTGGACTTGAACACACACACACACACACACACACACACACACACACACACACACTCTCACTCACACATACACTCACGCACGTACGCACACACACGCACGCACACATACACATTCATTTTGGGCATTTTAAAATTCTGTGCCCTTTCCATCCACTTAAAATCTTAACGCATGATGCATGCAGAATCGAGGGGTATCTAATTACATCCCTGAAAATGTTTGAAACAGACTCGAGCGCCTTCCACTGTGCTCAAATGTGATGTGTTTTGTACGTCTGATCAGGGTAATCCAGGCTCTTCTTCTCCGTGTCGTCAGTCATTCCTTGAATTTTCCGCAGTGGCGTTTCACCCTCGGAATTCTGAAAAATGACAGCCGACGACACAACTGTGTTTCATTGTGTTTATCACTCGCTGTGTCTTACTTCCTGTTCCCCAGCATGGCGGGCGATCCCATAAATCATTGCGTGTGACGTCAGTGGCACGAAACCTTTTCGAGAGGATGGCACAATGGCCAGTCAAATTTTGTGAACTGCCATCACAATAACTAAAACCCCCTTCGTCCTTTGTATCATCTAAGCAGTGCCCATATACATATCGATCATGTACATAAACTTTATTGAACACTTATTTCTAAAAGTACAGTACCAGAGGTCCAAGTTTGAACTGAACTCAATCATGGATCAATCTTAATGATTGCGTCATTTCCTTTTTATTATTTTTTTTTTTTCGCTGTCGTCAAAATCTTTATACTATTAAACTATCATCACTGCAGTTGACTTGTAAGACATTTATTTCAAGGTTTCGACAGACAAAATTGAAGTGAAAAGCCATTTCCTCTGTCCGACAAAGCGTGCACACGTGTTCGGCGACGGCCAGCCTGACTGGTTGTCTTATCAGTTAAGGTGTGTTTTTCAACTCTTCTATTTGATTAATTATTACTCGCCCAGATCAGGTAACTAGACATGTTGCATACCGACAGATTTATCCTGAATCCAGCTATTAAAAGGTAGTACTATAGTTTGATAGCACACGTTAAGTGTTGTGAAACTTGCATTTTTCTGATAAAGATCTGTTTAAGCTGCCCCCGAAAAAGCACTTTAACTCTAATTTGTTAAATAACTGTTTAAATCCTTCAACTGAATGTCTAATCATTGGAAAGCCGGCACTGAGCTCTTTAATTTGCGATATTCTGAGGTTTGATCCATGAAGGAATCGGGGAGAAATCCAGCGCCAATCAATGGGCAGTTAGCACAAATCATCAAAAATTGCTTCACCGAGAGCCAGTTCACGTGTCGCTACTGTTTGTTGTCTTTGCGGTCCACTGGTCGGGTATAAGAGGGGTTGCACTGATTGGTGATTGACACCAAGACTACCGGGAAAGGACAGCTTGTCCAGCTTTTTGCTGTGAGGTCCCCCAGGTGTCGTGTAGCCGAGTGTTAAGTGTGGATCCCCGCAGCACGACCACATCGTTAGGCTGTAAGTACACGTGTTCTTTGCACAGACTATGTAGTCTGTTTGCTATTCATGTGTTTTGCACTGATCTTTGAAGCATGGTGAACATGATCTTCCTAACTGTTGATGAACTCAGTTTTCAACGATATCAGATTTCTGGATTCATTTCGTTGAACATTCCATTATCGCACTACTTCAACGTGTCCGCACAGGTATTGTTGCTTTATTGACCACCCACTTATGTTGTCACTCCTTGCCTGCGACGTAAAATCAGAAAAGAGTTTTCGTGATCGGGGATGTGTTATTTCAAACCTTCCGGCTTGTTTATCCGGTGTTTTGTATGAATTTATTGTTTTGATCAGACTTGCAAACTCCGTGTGTCGCAACGCGCGTTCTGTGTTTCATTCACACAAGTCGGCATGGGCCAGGCTCTCCTTTTTGTCTAGATGTGCAGTTATCTAATCGGCCGTGATCAAATCGCGTTACTGCCTCAGTCGGTAATCGTTATTTCAAACTTTTCGGCTTGTTTACCCAGTGTCTTGTATGGATGTATTGTTTTGATGTAATTTGTCAAATCAGTGTTTCGCTACGCAGTGTTTCACACACGCACATGGCGGGCATGGGCCAAGCTCTTTCCTTTGCCTACATGGTGCAGTAATCGCATCCGTCTCAGTCCATGGGACCTTGGGCTACTTTAAACTTTCCGGTTTGTTTATCATGCGTTTTTGTGTGGATTTATTGTTTTGATCAAACTTCAGGTTCAGGGTTCAGGTTCATAGGGACAATTTTCATATGGAAATATGGAAAACTTTTGAAGAAATCAGTGTGTCGCAACGCATTATGTTCCGTACACACGTGACGGCACGGGCCAAGCTTTCTCCTTTGTCTAGATGTGCAGTCTTTATCTCAGTCGCCACACATGGCGTGGGGTTCTCTTTGTTAGTCACTGTGGTGTGCCGATCAGTCAATGGCGTCAGTCCGTGGCCTTCGTGATAGCTTTTGTCACAGTCCGTGGCCTTCGTGATAAGAGCTTTTGTCACAGTCCGTGGCCTTCGTGATAGAGCTTTTGTCACAGTCCGTGGCCTTCGTGATAGAGCTTTTGTCACAGTCCGTGGCCTTGGTGATAGAGCTTTTGTCACAGTCCGTGGCCTTGGTGATAGAGCTTTTGTCACAGTCCGTGGCCTTAGTGATAGAGCTTTTGTCACAGTCCGTGGTTAGGAATTTGGAAAGTTGAACTTGAAGCCGGACAACACAAATGAATTGGTTGCAATATTTCGGTTTATTAATAAAACCTTTGTCAACAGTCCGTGGTTAGCTCGGTTGTTCTGTAAAAAATTTTGTATCACATGCGCCTCTTTCGTAGGCGCAGCATTACTTGTTAAGTTGTTAGACTCTTTCATTCTTACTATTCTCTCTCAGCTTATGATGGCCATGTATGAAATTTATTGCTTGTCCAATGTGACTCTATTTTATAACCACCTGTGGTGCTAGTTATAGTACTTACCTACTAATAGTTGTGTGCCCATATCCCCACTTACCTACTTCAAGCATGGGCTTTCAGGTCTTTGTATTTGTTTTCCACAATGTTTACAGTATTACTATTAGTCTTCCTCTGACACTAGTTGTATTTAATGACTGTTAGGAACAGTGTTGTTGAATGATTGGTGATTAAGAGTGAACTCTCACCTGTTCTAAAGTTGTGTGTCTAACTCACATAGTCCAACACTGAACTATACACAGGGATAAGAGTGACTGATAATGATATCAGCTTAATTAAGGCGATGGTTAAAACATCTGATTCTTCAGTTCATGTTCTTCTTCTGCGTATGCAGTCGGATACTCCTGCGGACACTCTGTATGTAGAAAGGCACATTAATCCCATCTACCCAACAAAGGGCGTGGAGTTTTGTGTATATGACCATTTTTTATCCCATACATTAAGGCAGCCATACTCCAACTTCAGGGAAGGTGCATGTTATGTGTAATGTGTCATGCATACCAACAGCCAAAGTGACCTTCTCCTCCGAAAGTTGGTGATGGAATTTTACGTGTGTGCAAGATGTTATGTGTGCATTCACACACGGAACCTCGGTTTATAGTCTTATTTGAAGGACTGTATGGGAAATGGAGTCAGAACCAATGTTAACCCTGAGGGAAAAATTCCCTGTACCGAAACGTCGCGGCGGAGATTTGAACCCGTAACACCAGGATCACCAAGAATCAAGATTGTGAGTCCGGAGCTCTAACACTGAGCTATTTCGGCACCCCTGTGTTAAGCTTGGTTTGGTTTCTTTTTAAAGTCATTCACATCTTTGTCTCTGTTTCTTTCGAGTCTTATTCCATGCAGGACAATAAGATAGGTCAATATTTTCAAGAATCACTGAAGTTTACATAGTTTCTTCCCCTTTCTTCTCATGAATGCACATGTATGCTCACCAATTCAAGCTCACAGACAGATTACCAGATAAGTTTTATATATCAAACAAAATCTGATATAGGCTTTGCATGAATGATGTAGTCTGCCTCATATGTCAAGAAAAAAATTGATGTTGAAATTATTGTTAATATATATAGTTTTTTTTATCAGTAGAGAAGGTATGGATGGGTACTTTATATCAATTGCTGAATCATTTTTAAGAAGGATCATTTGCTTTACTCTATGACATTTTTAGGTTTTTTCAGTCAGTAAGTGTTATAAAAGGTCATAGTTGGTAAAATGTAGTTGAAAAAAAAAACCACTGAGAAAAATCAAGCCGCTGGTACTGATCATGGAATTTTTTTTGACAGGGTCAGCTGATGTTGAAAGTTTATATCTTTTTTAATACCTGAATGTGGTATTGTTTTGAAACAAATACCATCAGTATTGTTGCCAATCCTTCCATTACAAGTTTCTGTGTACCTGTCTTTCTGTTGTGCGTATACATGTACAAGTTTCTGAGTGTGTGTGTGGCAGTGTCTGATGTTATGTATACAACCTGTTGTTCATAATCTGATACGGATAAGTTTGAGCTGAGTTTTCTTGTATCACAAACATAGTTGTGATTTCCAGTTCATAAGTTTGGTGTCATATACTGTGAATGTTTTGTGAGCTAATTTTTTTTTTTTGGGGGGGGGGGGGGGGGGGGGGGGTTTCGTTGTTGCTAACACAGGAAAAAAGAGATGTCAGTTATAGTCTTTCATCTCTATCAGACAGTGTGGAGTCTCACCACTTCCCGATTTTCTACAGCTAGACACCTCCCAACAATCGGGTTTACACTCTTGTCTTGCCTGTTCCTGTCCCCAATTGCAGTGTGTTGTTGCTATTTTCTCATTGTCTGTGGCTTACAGTTACTCTCATCCCGTTCGTTCGGCACGAGTGGGTTGCAGACCAACCAGTCAATTTTCCTTTGTTTACGAATTGGTCTTTTCTCTCCCCCTTTGTCTCTTCTGGTGCTTGGCACTCGCCTACTTTGGCCGTGTCATACAACAGGGAGTAACCACCCAGGTTAGATGACTGGGGTGGTTCAGATGTTAGCAACCCCTCCACCCCCACTTAGGTCGTGGTGTCTTTATCTTGAGTGTGACAACGATGCTGGACAACAATGCGCATGGGATGAGTGTGGATATTTGCTGCCAGAGCTTACTCCATAGTGTCCCAGCCTGTCCCATGAAAGTTTCAAAGTGTGCACTGATGTTGATATTCTGATGAGGACAAGCATAGTGCAGTTTTCTTTGATCTCTATCTGTATCTTGATTTCCTAATCACCAGGGTCTGCGTGGTGGTTGAGGCCTGGGAATTCAGCTTTTTGAATGTGTGTGGGAGTGGACATTGGGTCAGAGTGCTTCCACATGGGGCATTCTAATCTAACTCTGTTCAAAATCAGATACTTGTGCCGCTGTTACTCTACTTACTGAAATCACTTTGAGTACATATGAAGTCTGATATTTGTTGTACTTTTCAAGTGAATTTGTGCTGAAGCGCTACAGATTCATAGGAATGTTGTCATAAAGTGCAAGTGCAGTTTGTCCTCATGCAAACAATTTCTTTTGAATGACAAGTGGTGTGATGTTTGAAGAACTCTCGCATTGTGTTTTGTGGTGTTACAGGAGTACTACACATTGCAGAGGCAATAACAACCAGGGAGGTGGTAGTAATGATGATGGAGTCTCATCTGCAGTCCCAGGAGGGATGGAACAGTGCTGGTGACAAACTGTCCGTGACCTTGCCAAACCCTGCACCAGAACTCCAGGGGCAGAACATGGCGGTGGACAGAGGGCAAGCCAGGCACGATGGCCACAGTGCTTCCTCAGAGACTGTGCTGGAAACTGCTGGGACCAAGAATGCCACAGGCAAGGACAGCATGGTCCATCAGATCCCAGCCTTGGTGGAGAACCCTTTGGAGAACCAGCCCAGCGCTGTTACAGGGTCTGCTGAGTCCAGCGCTCCTGCTGCCGCTGTGAACAGCAGCTCAGTGGAGCCAGTTGAAGATGTTGAAAGAGGCTTGTCGTGGACCCAAACCAGCTCTGATCTGAAGACTGAGGCTTTGTCCAGCAGCGAGGATGTCAAACAGGCTGTTGATGTGGCAGCTTCTGATGGCGATGTTGCAGAAAGAGGGCAGGAAGGGAAGGGGACATGTGGTGACACGTTGAGCAGGGAGGCAGTGGAAGTTTCTGGTGGAGGGGAAAGAAAGGAAAGCCAGAACAGTGTGTCAGAAACACAGGGAGAAGAGCGAGAGACTGATGTTGCTTCGCCAGAGTCTCAGGACATGGAAGTGTCTAAGGAAGTGGCTTCTGACCCTGTGTCAGAGGTGGATGGAAATGCGGATGTACAGCAAGTGGACACAACCATCATCATCAAAGATAATTGCAGTAAGTCTGTCACTGAATCTGGAGATGTTGAGGAATCAGGTTCATCTGGTCATTCCTGTCCAGAAACCGCGGAAGCAGCGAGTCTGGATGCTAGCTGCATGGAAAACAGAGTCTGTATGGAAGATAACTCAGCAGGGTCAGATGAAAGGGGAGATAACAGCACAACAGATAAAGAAGGGCAGAGCTTGGTTAGTGACAGGAAGACAGTCAGCTGGGAAGAAGGTCAAAGAGTCCCTACTCAAGAGAGTGAAGAATCTGTCTCTCAGTCAGCACCCAGCATAGAGGCTGGACCACAGCTATATGACATCACCACCATAACACCACCCTCTAAGGCCCCACCTGTCAACGTCCACAGAACTAACATTTTTGAGAGATTTTCTTCAGATCTGCCGACAGATGACTGTGTACCGTCCAAAATTAACAGTGACCATCCGGTGGAAAAGAAGGGATACGCTAGTGGTAAATCATCACAGTTTGAACCCTTAGGAAATCATGAAGATGGGGAAGGAGATGGCTTGCACAGGCAGGACAGAGCAAGAGACTCGCTCAGCGGGACAGCTGTGCATCACCAGACTTCATCACCACAACAGGATGAAGGCAGCAAAGAGCCTGCAGCTGACACCCTGGATCCAGACAGCCCTGTAGAGAATGAGCAGCAAACTGCAGACTGCAGCAGAAGTGAGATTGACAGTGATGGCAAAGCTGCTGCCAAGGACTCTCCCATCAGAACACAAACAGTGGCTGATGAGATTGACAGAGGAGCATCTCAGAAGACCGCTGCAGGAAGCCCAGAGGACTTTGAGGCAACTGAACAAGAGACGGACAACATCATCCGAGATGAGAGATTGGATGCTGAAGTGAGCCAAGACACAGACAGTGCAAGTAGAACCACAGAAAAAGGACATTTTGGAAAAGCTTCAAGCCCAGCACCCACAAAACTTGATGCCGTTGTGTCAGAAACAGAAGGGTGTGGGCTGGTCAGATCTGGTGAAAGTGTGAAAGCAAAGGACAAAGACATGGGTCAGAAGGTGCAAATTCATTTGATGGTAGCAGTCAAAAGATGGAAGCAGAGAATACAGTGGACAGTGTTTCCTTGGGAGCAGTTTCTATGGTTGAAAGTGGCAGTGTAAAAGAGACGGCTTCTCTTGACCATTCTGAGCCAGTCAGTGAGGACAGTAGGGATAAAAGCTCTCTGAATCAGCACCAAGCTGACACACACATGCCAGAAAAGGCACCAGTGGCTACTCATGCAGGCTTTACTGCTGGCTGCAGCAGAAACAGTAATGAGGAAAGCGAGGACAGCAATGAAGAGGTTGACAATGGGAATCTCGAAAACAATGAGGATGAGAAAGACAGGATGATCTTTCTGCAGAATGGTGAAGACAGCAGAGAAGGCCGTCTTGACTCTGACGAAGAAAGCAAGGAGGTGGCAAAAATGCATAGTGATAGTGACAAGGACATTGAGAATTTCACACAGGACAATGAAAGTGACATGGAAAAGTCAGCTTCTGATGTTGACGACAGCCCAGACACTCCCCAGTTTCGGTTGGCTCGCACAAAGACGATCAAAACATACAGCAGAAAATCAGAATCCAACCCCCCATGCTCTCCTCATGGTACCACTGGTACAGGGACCTCCAGCGAACCTGCCACAGAGACCCAACCGGCTCTAACAGACCCTGATCACTCAGACCTGGCTGACAGTGAGGAGTCTTCCTCTGTGGAGAGCCATTGTGCTAGTCCCATCATAGAATCCGCCCACAGCGACTCCAACGAAGGCAGCACCACCATGGCAGTAGTGCCAGGCAGCAAGGACCCATCTCTTTCTCACCTTGAAAATCAGTTCAACGAAAACCCCCCACCAGCGAAAACCTCCATCATCAGCCGCATCACCAAGGCGGTGACCTCTGCCCCCCGTGACCAAGACAGGGGAAGGACCGCAACCAGGGCTTTTTGTCATGAAACTGAAGCCCATGGTAAAGGCGTCCACACGAACGGTGAACGAGTCCCGCAGAAACTTGGACGACGATGCAACAGACCGATCCAAGGGGAAAACGCCTCTCCACACGTGCGACCTCTGTGGGAAAACCTTCCTGATGCCTGCACGTTTGAAACGGCACCAGTTGCACCACCAGGCCGGCAAACATTTCTGTTGTGATGTTAGTATGGTTTTTCATCTCCACTATGTCTCCATCAGTGTCTGTCTGTTTGTTTGTTTGTTCATCTGTCTGTCATGAAGATCACATAAGCACAAATGAACCACTTTTAACAAAATTAAGAGGAAAGTTGGAATATGGTTTTAGGAGGAACCCATTCAAGTCAATGGATGATGAATTTGATCTGTTGCGGAACAAAAATGATCAGGGGAAGATAAGGCCTGTCTTTCCATTACAAATCAAGAGCTTTTGAGAGGGAACACAGGTTTTCATGGTGTACCAGTTGTCTTCACAAAATGTGGATACAGTCATGAACTGAATAGGTTGGCAAAATCTGAAGCACAGGCACTGCAACAGTGACCTGACGTGTGTGCAGTGTGTGGGCAAATCCTGTTTGACACTGACATGACTTGTATGTGCCAGTGTGTGGCAAATCCTGTGTGACACTGACATGACTTGTATGTGCAGGAATTTTCCTCTGTGTGTGTGACAGTGACATGACTTGTGTGTGCAGATGTGTGGCAAATCCTATGGCAGTAACATGACTTGTGCGTGCAGGTATTGTCAAATCCTGTGACAGTGGCAAGACTTGTGCGTGTAGGTGTGTGGCAAACCTTGTGACAGTGATATGACTTCTACGTGCCGATGTGTTGCAAATCCTGTGTGTGATGGTGACATGGCTTGTGCATGCAGGTGTGTGGAAAATCCTTTGTGGATCAAGAAAAGCTGGACTTTCACCACAAGGTCCACACCGGTGACGGGGACTTCTCGTGTGACCAGTGTGGGCAGACCTGCAAGAACTGGCGCAGCTTTGTCTACCACATGCAGACACACGGCAACAATGGTGGCAAGAAGTACTCCTGTGAGGTATGGTGGTCTTTCTTGATTGTGGATAATGAATCCCCTGTTACAGAACCTGTCACCTTGTAATTCTTGAGTTTGAACTAAAAGTGAAGTCATCTTTTTGAGTCCTTTACGTTTTTAATGGCTTTTTTGTTTGAAGGCTTTTTTTTTTTTTTTTTTTTTTTTTTTTTTTTTTTTTTTTTTTTGGAAGAAGAATAGAGAATGTGTGAATGTGTTTATGTTGTGGAAGAAGAATAAGAAATTTATTTGTATTTTGGAAGAAGTCTGTGAAGGAGTTAAAAAGATTTTTTATTTTTTGCATAGCATTTCATCATGAGAGTAGTTGCGTAGCATTGTCAAAGAGATTGTGGCATGCTGCACCAAAAGCGTAGTATGTTGTAGCTCTGCTGTTAACAGTAAGAATCCTCATGCTGACATGGGTCTGCCTGCTGCAGAAATTGAATTGATTCTAAACAGATCTATTCAGTCACCTTTGTGCTGTATACCACAGAAATTGTGGGAACATGTGCCTAGTAAGCTGACAAGCGTACGAATGTTTCATGTCAAAATAAGTTCATTCGCACTCTCTGTCTGCATCTGTCTCTCTGACTTTCTGTCTCTCTCCCTCTTGCATTTAATTCTTCTCTCTTGCTTAATCTCTCACTCGCTCTCAAAAGCAAAACAGATGGAGACGGCTCTTTTCTTTCTGAGCTCAGAAATCCAGTCCTACGTCCCAAAGCTACTCACAGTATTGAAACAGCTGCCGCTTGTTTGTTTGCTTTCTCCTCCCAGGCAGTTGAAATGTATAAATGCAAAACAGGTTGCTGTACAATCATCTGACTATGGAAATCCTGTTATACTTGTCACACAGAAACAGCTGCTGTTCATCCGCTGTTCTCTGAGGCAGGGAAAGTATGATGCAAGCTGTTTTTAGATTGTCAGTGTCATATTGGGGACTGAATCATACTGTTAATGTACATGTATAGCACATGAATGGTGTACCCTTACCTATTGATGGTGTTTCATTCAGCATTTGCCGCTGTTAAGGTTAAAATCATGGCAAGGAGTTACTGGGGAAAAAAGGTCTAGTGTACCTGTAGAATCTATCTAACTGTTGATCTTCGTGTAGTTTACTGATAACAGCATGGGAACTTCGAGCCGTGAGTTAAGTCAGATGAATGCCTTGTTAGCCAGGAGCGATGGTTTTTTTTTTTTTTTTTTTTTTCTTAAAATCTGAAAATGCAAATGAAACACATGTTCTAGCTCAAGGGAGGTCAGCAGGGTGTTTTTGAAATGTGTAGAACAAAGTGTTGGCATGGTTAGGGAGGAAAAGTTTAGTTTTTTTTTGTTGTTCTTATGTATATATATGTGTGTGTTTTTTTTTTTAGTTTTTTTACTGTTTGGGTAGTTTCACTAAGAAGAAAAAGAAACAAAAGAAAAAAGAACACAGAACAGAACAAACAAAACACACTTTCAAAAGCTACAAACAGCAACAATGTGGATTTTACTGACAAGTTCTTAAGAACTGAAATAAAGGCGGTATTATTGTAATGTAGTTACATTTGAAACTTTAAAACAATCTCATTTTACTGGCTAGACAGTTTGCACTGGACATTCCTTTTGTGACTGAAGTGCACAGTTGGTGATCGTCTCTTTGTCGTGGTGTATGGCCATAAAAATGTCTAGTTTAATATCTGTGATATTTTAAGTTCACAGTGTTTCAGAAAACAACAGAATTTTGGGCGAAGAAACTGCTGAAATCTGTTGATTTTGCAGCTTTATTCAAAACTGTTCTATTACTAAGCTCGGTGAACATATCTCAGCTGGCAATCAGTGAACATTTTGTATGATGAGTTCTCTCCCTTGGAAGGTCGCACAGACTTCAACTTTCAGTAAAGAATCGGTCTATACTTCAAAGTAAAACGTTGATTTCAGTTAACTAAATTGCTATATTTGCAGACTTCAATTAATAGAGAAACTACAGTTTGTATTAAGTTTGTGATCTGTTGGCTCAAACTGGTGGATACGTTCCAGTATGAACAGCCCTTGTTTATTAATAACTGGAACTGGTGATAGGGGACACTCTTTAAACCAGAAGGGCTTTGTGAAGAGCACAAATCTCCGCCAAAAGCCGACCAGTCTTTTGCACACTGGAACCTGGTAATCTGCACCACAGGGTCTTAGATACCAACACATCTAATGAGCCTGACATCAGTCATTGACATCCTTTTTGTATTGTTAGATATCAGCATATCTAATGAGCCTGGCATCTGTCACTGACATCCTTTTTGTATTGTTAGATATCAACACATCTAATGAGCCTGACATCTGTCATTGACATCCTTTTTGTATTGTTAGATATCAACACATATAATGAGCCTGGCATCAGTCATTAACATCCTTTTTGTATTGTTAGATATCAGCATATCTAATGAGCCTGACATCAGTCATTGACATCCTTTTTGTATTGTTAGATATCAGCATATCTAATGAGCCTGGCATCTGTCACTGACATCCTTTTTGTATTGTTAGATATATATCAGCATATCAATTGAGCCTGGCATCTGTCACTGACATCCTTTTTGTATTGTTAGATATCAACACATCTAATGAGCATCTGTCATTGACATCCTTTTTGTATTGTTAGATATCAACACATCTAATGAGCCTCACATCTAATGAGCATCTGTCATTGACATCCTTTTTGTATTGTTAGATATCAACACATCTAATGAGCCTCACATCTAATGAGCATCTGTCATTGACGTCCTTTACATATTGTTAGATATCAACACATCTGATGAGCCTCACATCTAATGAGCATCTGTCATTGACATCCTTTACATATTGTTAGATATCAACACATCTGATGAGCCTGGCATCAGTCATTAACATCCTTTTTGTATTGTTAGATATCAACACATCTAATGAGCATCTGTCATTGACATCCTTTTCGTATTGTTAGATATCAACATATCTAATGAGACTGGCATCTGTCATTGACATCCTTTTCGTATTGTTAGATATCAACACATCTGATGAGCCTGGCATAAGATACTCCCAAAGGTGCGCGTGGGGGACCCAGAGAAGTAATGTTCTCCACTGCCGAGCAAACCAGTTGGGAGAAATCCTGCACCACACTTGGAAGCCTGTGCTGTGTCCACATAAGGTGCAGGCATGCACATCGCATTCCATTAAGACATAATCACTCCCTGGCAGATGCCATTGTGGCTACTATGTCTAAATGGCCACTGCATGTAACACAGCAGAACCTCTATGGAAGCATTCCTTTCGGTGTATCAGCCCATATTTCATGACTGGAGAGCCTACCGGCAAAAAACAGTACTGTCAAGAAACTGCCCTGTGCTCCCCGCAGCCTCACTTGTTTAGTTGTTGCTGTTCCACCGACAGGTGAAGATAGTACAACTCTGGACGCGGCTATGTATTTCAATGTGAGGAAACAAAAAGGAAAACAAAAGAAAAATTTCAGACTTTGCCAATGCCTTTTTTTTTTTTTTTTCAGTTCAGCGCTAGAATTTGACAGGTGTATCCCTGGCCACACTCCATTTTCCTTTGTATCAGTTTTTGTACTTCTGTGTGCCGAAGGAAAATTGACTTTTTGCGGTAGGTTCACTAATTTGATCAGTGCTCATTTATTTGTACAGATATCTCTTAGATTTTTGGCATGTTTTTTTCTTATACCCAGGGCTATATAATATCTGCAAATAATATTTGATTTTGTTTTATTATGAGTATAATAATAATCTTATAATTCAACTTTAAAAAAAAAATCATATTTTGCAAGCATACAATACCCCACAGCAGCAAAACAAAAAAAAAATACAAACCCAGTAAAAAGTGGTTTTAGTGTTTACTGAACACCTGTGTAAATATTTGGTAGTGAATTTACAACCCACAATTGTTGTTTTATATGATAAATTTATGCATTTCTGGGGTACAGTACAATCCAGGTATCAAGGGACACAATTATGTTTTCATAGGTAGGTTCACTGATATGCCCACTGCTCTTTCAGTTCTTGACATATATCTTAGATACTTAGGAAATTTTCTTGTTATATCCTTTGGCTACAGCCAGACATCACAATAGTTTGATTTTGTTTGTAATGAGTAGACCAAAAATACATAATGATGAATGTTTTGTTTGAAAAACAGACACTTTCAGAACATAAACAAAACTGTAGCACTAAAATCACAATGAAATACCACAAAAACTGGTGTTAGTATCCTTTGAACTTCAGGACAAACATCTGTATTCACAATAAAGCTTGACAGTGCATAAAATGTTTAGCAACCCATATCACAGAGAGCACTCCAGCCCAGGTAATGCGGGAAAGAAGATGGATCAGGATCCCACACTACTGCCAATAAATGCCAGTTATAGTTGACTGAGATACATTCTGGTACACACACACACACACACACACACACACACACACACACACACACACACACACACACACACACACACACTGTGTGCAAGCACCATATTCAAAAGCAACACACACACACACACACACACACACACACACACACACACACACACACACACATGCACATGCAAAAGCACACACACACACACACACACACACACACACACACACACACACACACACACACACACACACACACACACACATGCACAAACACACACACACACACACACACACACACACACACAATGTATACCCACACCATGCACAAGCACTCTCTCTCTCTTCTCTCTCTCTCTCTCTCTCTCTCTCTCTCTCTCTCTCTCTCTCTCTCTCTCTCTCTCACACACACACACACACACACACACACTGTGCACAAGCACCATATTCAAAAGCAACACACACACACACACACACACACACACACACACACACACACACACACACACACACACACACACACACACACACACACACACACACACACACACACTCCACTGAAATTGTCAATGTTCACCTTGATACCTGGATCACCCGTGAAAAAAAGGTCGAGATTTGGGCAATCAGCACTGGCCTCTGTCCATTCTGAAACGAGTTTAGACTGACGAGTGCCACACCCACCTCTTCCTCTGCCACGCCCCCTCACACTGGACCCTCGCCGTTGTCCTGAACCCCCTCCCCTTCCTCGACTCTCCTCCCGACCTCTCACGAAAGGAGGGAGCAAGGCAGTCGACGTAGACGGAATCAGCTCGTTTTTCTCTCTCCGATTCGGGCCCACTTGCGCCGGTATCGCTCGGTTTGAAGTCGGGGATCAGTTTCGTCATCAATACCAATCTCCGATAGCAAAGGATGATGTTGATTGTGATCGCTTTATTCCTCCTCCGAATCGCTTCGTTCCACTTCTCTGAAGTCTTCGTCATTGCTTTCACGGTCTCGGATAACTTCTTGAAGTAGTTCAAGAGCCATTAGATCGTTTGAAAACGGCACGCGCCTGATCGAACTGCCTGCTCGACTCGCCAGCTTGAACTAAGATGACCCAGCCGAACTTTGCCGAAGTTACCGTCCGAGCGGACGCGAGCCGGTCAGTCAGCGACCCGTGAAAGGGAAGAAACCGTCCTTTAGGGTCCCTACAACCGTTTAAACCATTTTTTCTCCTTGCCTCCCTTTTTTAAATCGCCGAATTTTGATGATGAAATTACCTCGAACGCCGTTCGTGCAAGGGCACACAGCTTTCCCGAAATCACCACGAACGCCGTTTGTGCAAGGCAGTCAACGGGTTAAAGGCTTTTAAAAAATGGGGGGTGGGGTTCAAATCCTCAGATTTTTTGGTTTGGCTTCTGTCATTCCAATGAAACTTAAGGTGTTAAGGTTTCTCATTGGGGTTATCATTCTCTCTCTCTCTTTCTCTCTCTTAGTCTCTGTCTGTGTCATGCCTCTTTCATGTCTTCTCACACATGCACTCAAACACACACACATATATGCACTTACATGCATTTACAAGTTCCTGCCATGCACACATAACCTAACACATTCTCACTAACAACATACTTACAAGTAACATTAACTCCTATTGGGAGAGCTCTTCAGATATTTTTCAATCACCATGGGACACTTGTCCCCTGGCATTTTAAAGTGAAGGGATAAAAAGTAAATGCATGATGCAGACACAATACTTTGGAATGCTTATTTAGTTTTAACCAGTCATGGCAGAGATGAGCGAGCTTCATGATTATTAAGCTCTTGGTATGTGTCAGTGAATGAGAGAGAGAGAGTGTGCGTGTGTTCATGTGTACAACGTGTGCGTGTTTTTGTGAGAGCACGTGAATGTGAGCGTGTGAGACCGAGAGAGAAATATACACGAGTTACATGAACTCATGATAAAGGAAGATTTGTTGCCATATTTTCAGTCTGTAGTGTTTGATTTGGTATAAGGAAAAAAAATTCTTGATAAACCTTTTTTTGACCGGATTGTAGCAGTTCTGGTCTGTGATACGCTGTAGGCGACATTTTCCTTGCAATGTACAGTACAGTGAACGCACCTTGCATCAAGCAGACGTTTGCAGTATTGCAAAAAGACACCCTTCTTTTGTTTTTACAAACATCGTCGCGGTCCTGGATTGCCGTCTGCTATTTAACCAAGGTAGGTAACTTGAAACTTCATTGATTTTGATGAAGTTACAAATTATCTCCCTTGATCATTAGCAGATGGCAGTCCAGATCGCGACATTTTTTGTAAAAAAGAAATTTTTTTTCTTAACTAGTTGTTTTTTTTTTTTTTTTTTTTTTTCCCCCTTCAACCCAGTCTCTTACCCACCATGCATAGACTGTAGGTTCTCTTACAAATGGACCTATTTTGCTGATTTTAGTGTTTTGGCGTTTGATACAAAGAGTCTGAGTAATGTGTGGTGTAATGGCACACTCACTCTGATAAAAATTGAAAAAAATAAATGGCAGTTTGATTTTTCTGTGTTCAGGTTGATGAAAAAAAATATAACTGCTATTTCTTTTTTTCAATTTTTACGCAAGAATTGTAGCCTTGAAATAAAAAAAAAACCCTCCTTGAAAACTTGAATTTTGTTTTTGGGAGTCTGTAGGAACCCTGCCAGTGGTTGCACGATGTTTGGACATCTGATGCTGCACAAGAATGAGAAAGAGATGGATGGATTCCAGTCTTAGCACTGTTGTCAAGCACCTGATAGCCTGGCACAAGAGCTGGATTTTAGAGGTTCCATTACAACATCTCACATAAAAACGTGGGCATCCCTGCAGTCTGAAGCTCAGTGTACCTTTCTCTTTTTATCGAAAATTGTGGGAAAGAACTACGTGAGGTTAAAGAGTGCAAATTTGTCTTTAGTTCTTTCTTGCCTTCTTCCATTCTGTCCTAGTGATATTGTGACCAGTGTAGCAAGTCATCTCTTTACTATTGCTTGCTTTTGCTGTAGAAGGCTGTAAAATGATACATGTTTAATTGGCGACCACTATAGAGACAGCACAGTGAACACAATATTGATGTTGTAATCTGACAGTTTTGATGTGTAAAAACATCTGGCTGTGTCGAGAATACAAAATGGAAGAAAAGATGTTTTTTATTTTGCATGGAGCATGTGCTGTGTACCACTAACATATGTGAAATTGTTTCAGCTGTGTGGCATGGTGCAAGTGCTGTGTACCACTAACAATAACATATGTGAAATTGTTTCAGCTGTGCGGCCATACCCTGTCCAGCCTCCAACGTCTGGACCGCCACATGACTCACCACAAGAAGGGCTTTGATTTCTGCTGCTTTGGCTGTGGCAAGCTGTTCAAGACCCAGGAGGACCTGGACAGGCACTCTGTGAAGCACAGCAAGCTGAGTGCTACACCTGTCCTCCCCATCTCGATCCCTAGGCCTCTGTGTATCACCATGCCCCCTCCGCTCTTCCCCTACATCTGCAGTCCACAGCACTCCCGTGAGGAGAAAACGTGCTGCCGGTGAACCCGAAGACAGGGACCCACCACTGGTAAAGCAAGGTACCGCCAGCAGAGCAACCCAACAGCAGATGAGCGGAACTGAGAATGGAGACGCCACACCTCCAGCCAATCTGCAAAGCCTGGAGTTATCAGAGAATGACGACGATGGTGAGTCACTGAGGGACAACAAAACAAGTGGAACGTCCAGTCCTGCCAGAGACTCATCCTCATCCGTGTCGGATGTTGGGAAGATTCGCAAGTCATCCCGAAAGAGGTCTCACTCTCGCGCAAGATGTGTTCCTGTTGCCCCAGCTCCCCCACCGAGGCCACCTCCCCTTCCAGCAATCCTCCCAAGAGTTCTAAGGCGGACGGTGTGAAGAAACTGATGAAACAGGAAGCTGAGTGTAGCCCAGAGAAAAAGAGGAAATTGCTGAGTGAGGCTGCTGTGATGTTGGAGCGGTGTGAAAAGAAAGGAGAGGGTGTGTTGAAGAGGAATGGCAGGGAGGATGACCCTGACAGAAAGAAAGTGGAGATGTTTCTTGGGGATCTAGCTCTTCGGGAGTGCAGCATCAAACTGGAGAGATCCTCAAGTGCTTCGCCGCAGAAGGTGTCCCCAAGTCCTGAGCGTGTGTTGCAGACCCCTCCCAACCCGACCTCCCCCAAAGCCCTCAGAGACACTGGTAGCAGATGACAAGAAACCAGACCTGATTTCATTCCACCGCTCACCTGCAACAGAGGAGTCTGGCCAGAAATGTGTTTCAAACACAACTCCAAAGGTGGCGTCTGGCAGGTCAAAAAGACCTGCCTCCGACCCTCCTGGAGGACGCAAGGTTAAGATTTACCGAACGGCATCGGAAAAGATGTTGCCCAAAAATCTGGCCCTGTCCAACGCCTCCAGGGAGAGAGCTCGTAAAGCAGCCAAAGAGAAGCAGACGAGGGCTGCAAAAGTGGAAAAATCAGAAGCCAGAGCCCAAAAAGACAGTCCCCCTCCACAGTTCCCCCAGCACTCCTAGCAACACAAGGTACCCTTGCCCCATGTGCGGGGGGAGTTTCCGCAGTGACTCTGACATGAAAATCCACATGAGCAGACACCTGATGAGAGCCTCGCCCAAACAGCAGGTCGATATCGAGACCGTGGCCCAGTCCTGCCGTCTGTCCTGCTCGCGGGGCTCCCCAGACAAGGAGGGTTATGTCTGCCACCGATGCGGCTCAGCTTCCAGAGCTACGCTGACCTGAGCAAGCACATGTGGATTCACTCTCCCTCAAGCCCTACCAGTGCCCAGAGTGCTGCCTGGCCTTCACATCTTGGACACGCTGCAGAGGCACATGCAAGTGCACAAGACCAAGTCGACCACGTCAAAGAAATGAGCTGGGTTGTGTCCCTGGTCTGTGCGAGAGAGAGAGAAGGGCCATGCATGACAGGCATGAGGGCAGGGTTTTGTGTGTGTGTGTGTGTGCGCACACATTTTGTGTGTGTGTTCAAATGGCAGAACAGATCAGGAAACTATTTCCAGTTTTAAGTGGGAAAAGAAAAATTTGCCTTGTTGCAATGTATCATAGTGACTGGTTTGTAATATTGGTTCAGGGCTATTTCTTTTTTTTTTTTTTTTTTTAATCTCTCCCATCATGCAGTTTTTAAAATTTTATTCTTTCAGTTGAGAATTGTGCATACATGATTTTGTGGTGAGAGCTGTCTTTGAAAATGATGAAAATGAAATATGAAATCTACGCAAAATTGACTTGATAACTGTATGTTTTTATGGGGATGGTTTTGTTTCATTGCTAGAGAAATCAGACTGCATGTCCTGACAGAGCACTAGTTGATTTCTTACGAAGGCTTTCTCTGATAGCTGAAGAACTCTAAATGTGAAGTGTGGACCAAAACAGAAGGTGAAGAGGGTTGTGAAAAGCCACTAACATCGTCCAGAAAGCATTTATGAAATAGAACACCCAACCAAAACCATGTTTCACTCTCGAAAATGCTGGTAGATTTCGAGAAGTCATTTCTATGCCAGAAATACACTTTTTTTTTTTTTTTTTTTTTTTTGTTTTGTGTGTGTTTTTTTGTCCAAAGCCCAGTGAGAAGCTGAGATATGTAATGTATTCAGAAGACACACAAACCTACATGTGGCGTTCGGCCACCTTCATCTGTGGTGTGAGACGCATTCTGCTTGTTATTGCTGCCCATGGAAAGGAAGGTTGGTTCAGTGCTGTTGAAGAGTATGCTGGTGTTTTATGTTTTTCGCTGATGAAATTGTATGTCCCGAGGCCACCGCTTTTTTTTCTCTTCTTCTTTTTTTTCTAATTTTTGTATTTTTTACCCTGGTTATGTTACACTGTGATGTGGACCGAGGAAAATGGGAAAGGTGGTGGGGGGAGGAGTGGGACCAGCTGTGTGTGAGAGAGTGTGTATGTGTGTGAGAGAGAGTGTGTGTGTGTGTGTGTGTGTGTGTGTGTGTTTGTGAGAGAGAGAGAGAGTGTGTGTGTGTGAGTGTGTGTGTGTGTGTGTGTGTGTGTGTGGTTTTTGATCTAGTAGGGGTGTCTCCCCTCGAGTTTGAATAATGTTTCCATCTTCTGGAAGGCCTGTGCTGGAAGTTTTCTCTTTTCTATTACTCTCTTTGTTGCTGCCTTGTCTGATTCAGTTATCTCCCTCTTTTCCATGTTCTGTCTTAGTTGTTAACAGCTCTGTCCACTGTTGATTTCTCACTGGAACGGATTAATTCATACTTTTAGTAGTGTAGAGAGTATTGACACCTTAGACATGATGTTCACCCTTGGCAGTTTTGGAGATTGATTCATATTTGTCCATGTGCTTTATTGTTTGCTTTTCTTGAGCACAAGAAGGGTTTTGTTTTAGTTATTTTCTAATCCTGTAATGGACAGTTGGTAGAATGATTTAGGCAACATAAAAGTGCTTAATAAAGCCATGATGCCATAGGTATGCGGAGTATTATTTTCCAGGTCCAAAATCTGAAAAAAAAAAAAAGGGGGGGGGGGGGGGGGCTTCCTGACTACAGCAAGGAATTGGCAAATTTTGCTAACCAAGGGAGATAAACTATGATTCTGATTACTATGATGCAATAGTCCAAGAGTGGTGTTTCCTGCTGGCAGGCTTCCAAGTTCCATCTCTATTCCGTTGTGTATGTAAAAGTGTGTGAGAAATCCCTGTAGGCAAATGTTTATCCAATTGTTAATCAATGGGTAAGAAAAGAAAAGAAAAATGTCAAGGGTAGAGGGCATAAAGTCATTCAGTAGGTTTTAGTACAATTGTCACGCATGTAAAAAAAAAAAAAATGTTTGATTATAGGTCAGCAAACCATGAGGAAAAAGTATAATTTTATGTTATGCTATTGGTAGTGATGTTCACAATCAACAGCTACAGATTGTAAAGTTTATTATGATAATTCACACCAGCTCGGTATCTGTCCAGTCATGTCGAGTATCTGTCCAGTCATGTCGAGTCAACAGCTACAGATTGTAACCAGTTTATTATGATAATTCACACCAGCTCGCCGTCTGTCCAGTCATGTCGAGTCAACAGCTACAGATTGTAAAGTTTATTATGATAATTCACACCAGCTCGCCGTCTGTCCAGTCATGTCGAGTCAACAGCTACAGATTGTAAAGTTTATTATGATAATTCACACCAGCTCGCCATCTGTCCAGTCATGTCGAATGAGTAAGGAGTGAAAGTTCGTTTCAAAGTGAGGTGACCAGAGGAGGCACCTGAAGCAAAGGAAAAATTACTCTGCTGCTGAATGAAAGAAACAAACAAATTACTCGAAAATAAAATGCATTTCATCCTCTCTGATCTCCCTCAGGCAAAACGAACAACTGAACATTCAAGATAATAAAAATGAAGAACGAACAATCACTTGTCACCTCTTTTTGGGAGCAAAAATGGATATGGAAGCTAATAAGATGAACTGGTGATTTTGAATAGAAGACATCTGTATAATAGCTTGTAAGCTCAGTAAAGTATCTATAGATAAAGTACAGATAGCTGTGTACCCACACTAGGTATGTGCACTTTGCTCAGGTCACTGCACTATGCCAGCATACAGGCGAATAAATTCTTTCGTTCTGCATACTTGCGAATTTAGTTGATTCATATTATGAGAGCAGCTTGCCCTTTAGCTTAGCTGTCTTTCATGCGAATCAGGCAACCTATAACTATAATCGTGTGCACATGAAACAGTGGATTTGACAGCTTTGTTTTTTTTTCAAGTGCTGTGGGGGCTATTCCTGCGCAATACCTTTTCAAGCTTTCGTCAAGCTGTGTGATCAAGACAGTCGGATGAGATTTCAATGCAGCTTGTGGCATGGAACTGAGCGAGGTGGATGCGAACAGTGCTGAATTGGCAGATCTCATCTGTACAATTCAGATGAAGAGGAGGACCATCTTTTGCATATATCGATATATGATATAGATATTAAAAAGTTGCAGACATCTCATATTTTGTTTATCTTTGAGTGTTTGATGATACTGTAATGCGTCAAGCTAATCCAGGTTGAAAACTGAAAGCGAACGAAAACAGTGCATGAATTCCATTTCCTGGATCATGCTAAAGTTTCTATTGAAAAACAAATGTAGAAATTTCATCAGTTTTAAGTGCCAAGAATGAAGGAAAAATGCAGTTTTCACCCAAAGGATCAACAGTCATTCCATCATCTTTGTTGTTTGTTTTTTTTATCCTTTGCAGAGCTAATTCTAAATTCTAAAACCAGCCCTGTAAGTCTAAGGTGATGTGAAAATCAGGTCAGCTAGCCGCATTTTTTCCCAGGTGTTAGGATAACGATGGCTTTTGCCCCCCACCACCTCAGATTGAGAACTGACTGCATTATCATCCCTCCTTTCCTTATTCCCCTTCTCCCTGATGCCCAACCAAGTGAAAGGAACCCTGCTTTCAGTCAGACTTCAGGCCACACCCACAGACAAAAAAGAGCACTTTGCACAGGTTTATTATCGAGTATGAAGCATCATCTGCCCCATTTGAGGAATTCAGGCAAGCAAAGGAAAAGTGTGCATGAATTTTCTTTTTTTCCACTAGAACATCATGGAGAAATTTCATGACTGTCAGATTGTGTGTGTGTGTGTGTGTTGTGTGTGTGTGTGTGTGTGTGTGTGTGTGTGTGTGTGTGTGTGTGTGTGTGTGTGTGTGTGCAGGAGTTATTCACATTTCAGTGCATAAACCAAGCTTAAGCAACAAAATTTTCAGTTTTATTGCAAGCTTATCCCTTGTGGTAGCCCCACTGGCTGTGTGAAAAGGCTTTTTATCTCCCCTGTTTTATGGCACTTTGTTCTCCAGTTATAATCCATGACTTGTTACGTTTTTTTTTTTCCCCTTTTTTTTTTTTTTTTTTTTTCAAATAATCTGGCGACTGTTAGTGGGACTGTACATACTCTTCAGAATGGATTCCAGCCGGCCTTTCTGTCGTTTCTGTTCGCCTGCAAGTGGCTTCCTCACTGAAATATTTGAAAGACCGAGAATGGTTGTCAAACCTTTCTTACAGCCTAAACCTGTCTGCATGAAGGATGTCAGGAGATCTGATTTGTTACCAATGTATATTTTATAGACCTGGTTTTGTGTTCATAACAAGTTCTTTTCTTCTGCTGTCATTAGCTGGCAGTGTACTTCTCCATGAATTCACAGAAATCAGTGAAAGTTAAAATGAGAAAAGATTTGAGGGGAGGAGTGAGGGGTGGGGTGGGGGGGGGGGGAGAGCGAGCGATCTACAGAACCAGTGTTGTCATGGAGTGACGGATTTCAGGTTAACGCTTCTCAAGTGAGATCACTCTCACAACGCATGAATCTGTTCTGTCATGGGGCATTACAGTCTTATAGAGAGTTGAACTTGAAGAAAGGTCAGGCCTTCGTTTCCTGGATCAGCAGCATTCCTTTGTGAGCATCTCATCCACTGGCACTCGACAGGCAAAAGAGCCACTGACAGAATGGATGTTCTGTCTGAGGAGTGCCAATGAATGAGGTCAGCACAAAGGAGGGCCTCTAAACTAGGACATTGCCCAATGTCTGCTGAAGTAGGACATTGCAGCCAATGCAAGAAACTTCAGTTGCACCTGTCAAATTAATTTTTTGCTCATTGTTAGCATAGCTTTGTTGCTACCTCATTGCTTTGCAGTCTGTTGGTGAGAAGCAGTATGGTCCATGAAAGCACCAATCTATGACAACAAGACAGGTGGGGGGGGGGGGGGCTGCTGAACTAGGACTTTGACAAATTGAAAAGATTTTTTCCTTTTTCTCATCGATGCTGCTCTCTCTCTGTCTCTCCTTTTCAGTATATTTATGTGATGACTTTTTGTATTCTGTCTCTGCCTTCCTCTGTCTCCCTCTTTCTCGCTCTTTGTTGTATATATGTATAAGCCTACTCTCAAACTCCTCATGTGAATGCCTGTATACACACAGACACAGTCACAGACAGACACAACACACACCCCACACGCGCACGCACTCACACACACACACACACACACATGCGCACGCGTGTGTGCGCTAACTCATGTTTGTGTATGACCAGGTCAAAGTGGGTGGCAGTCATACAGTCATCTGATTCAACATTACTGTGACTGAAAGATGGCTGAAATGAGTTACTTGCGTAACAATTAGTTTAAAAAAGTCTGACATTGAAAACAAACCGTCACTTTCTGGAGGTTTAGCTTCCAGACCCACAAGGGATGCTGACCCTTTGACTAGCTTTAGACCTGTGCGGCCTCCTGCAAACTCCACATGCACCCCCCACCCCCACCAACCAACACTTTTTTTTTCCTGAACAGTACTCTTGCCTCAGTACACTGCCGGGTTATTGCAGGAAAGCCCAGACTGGGCTTGAGTGGTCAGCTGGGCCGTGGTCAACACTGAAATGGATCTTTGGTCATGGGAGGTGACTTTAGGTTGAATTAAGCAGCTGTTGAAAGAACAGGTGCCCCTTGAATCACAGTGACAGTCGTTGGCTTATGAGAAAGTTGGGTTTTGAGTCAGAGCAGCACTGTGTGGAATTTCACTTCTCAAAGATGACTAAGCGAGTGTTCAGCATGGTCGTCGGGTCATTTTATTTAATTGACATTGTGGCAGTGATGGTTGCCATGATAGGCAGCAATAAATGTTAGCAGCCAACTTTACTGATTCTTCTGCAGCATGGTTTGTTCTTGTGTCCAGAATTGTTAGTGAATAGTTGTATTTTGCTCTGTATATTAAGAATAGATGGAAAGTTTGAGTTCATAATTGAATGGGGAAGTTCAGATGAGTGTGCATGTTTGTGTGTATGTGTGTGTGTGTTATGCAACTGTATGATCTAAACAAAAGATGCATGTCAAACAGTCAGCTGATTTTTAATTACATTGTACATGTGTTGTTGTGAACACTCAAATACTGTGCACAATGATTCTGATGTATGATTGTCTGTTTGTGCTGCACCTTGTACAGTTTGGAGGGGTGGTGGTGGTGGTGGTGGTGATGGAAAGGTTTTGGGGGAGGGGGAGGGAGAAAACAAAGGTTCCTGCACAGCAAAGCATGATCCAGATATTTTTAAATGTTTTATTGGCAGATTTCTTATAGTTTAGATCTTTTTCTATTCAGCATTGATTATTTGATGTCCATGATAAGAAACAAACAAAAACCCCCTGCACACTGTTTCTGAAGGCTAAGTGTAATTGAGTTGTGATTTCAACCTATTTGAAGTGATGTCCGCATGAAGTCGGTCTTCAGCCAAACATACATTTGGGAATGATTTCTTTTTTTTTTTCCTTTCTTTGAGACAAGGGTACACAACCAAATGTTTCCTTTTTCCAACATCAGCTCACAAATAAAGCTTTTATTTTAAGGTACCCTCGTTCAGGATAGAAGGAATATTTCCCAGACAGTGAAAGAAAGTGAAGTAATGGTTGGCAGAATGCTACTGAAACATCCACAGCTGTAGAGGATAGTGGAGCCAAGTGACACACAGCCATCACTCGGGTGTGGTGAGGAATTTTCTTCTGCAGTCAGTGTATGATGGCTGTAACTATGCCGACCCTGAAGACAACCGTCTGAACTTTAACAGAAAAACTGGTTCTGAGATTAAAATCATCAGCACATAGTTATGGTCTGGGCAGGGAGCTGAAGGAAGGGTAGGGGGAGATGGAGTGGGGATACAGGGGTACAGGGGGTAGGAAGAGGGGGAAGTTGCAAGGGAGGTAATGATATGTGATCTGTATGGTCAAGCCATCTCTGTCTTGAACCCATTCCTCCTCCACTTTCTCCATCTCTTGTTTTCTTACCCCTCCCTTCCTCTCTGCTCTGTCATCTCATGGTCCTGCTTTCTCTCTCTTTCTCTCTGTGTGCCTGTCAGTCTGTCTCTCTGTCTCTGTCATCTCATGGTCCTGCTTTCTCTCTCTTTCTCTCTCTCTGTGCCTGTCAGTCTGTCTCTCTGCTCTGTCATCTCATGGTCTGCTTTCTCTCTCTCTCTGTCTGTCAGTCTGTCTCTCTGTCTCTGTCTCTCTCATGGTCCTGTTTCTCTCTCTCTCTCTGTGTGCCTGTCAGTCTGTCTCTCTGTCTCTGATTTTTACCTAACTGTATCATGGAAATGAATTTTCAACAGTTTGTATTATGTGTAGCACAGCTGCTCTGTTGCAAAATGATTAGTGCATCATATAAACTATGTTGATTCGACACAGTGTTTGGATGGTTGAAGTGCGAATTTGCCCACAGCTGTACAACTTCATTATTTCATGAGATCCTTTTCTGTATTAATATGCTGCATTTCCTCATTTGGTTTAATCAGATCATGCCCCATGATGAATGTCCATCCAACATAACATTTGACATGTTCTTTTTATGGTTTGATCCGTTTTGAAAAGCAGTTTGAACGCAATTCAGGCATGCCAGCCTGATCTCGGAGCCATGCTGATGTAAGAACGGGCGCGAGTAGTCTTAGTCCTGAAGACTGACTAGGGAAAAAATTCCCAGAGGAACGAAAGTGTGTTCATTGTTATGAATACAGCTGTCAATCGTTCATTACAGCATTTTGATATGGATTCTTTCTGTCGTTTTTTTTTTTTTTTTTTTTTTTTTAATGATTAAGGACGCACGCGCGCCGCACACACACACACACACACACACACACACATTGAAAGAAGATATTTAACAAGATACCTTTTTCATGTGGCATATTCTGTGTATGTTAAACCCCGTGAATAGTGTGTATGCCAGTGGCTTTGACATGTAACGCTCTTTTTTTTTGCCTTGGTATTTTGGACCATGTTGTTCGATCGGTGCCCTTCCTAAGCACTGTATTATTACACTGTCTGTCTGTGTGTGTGTTCTTATCGTTTCTGTTATCCAGCAAACAGAGTGATGGACTTGAGTAACCGCCATTTTTTTTTTTTTTTACTTCTTTCAAGCATTGTTTGACAGTCAGTCAAGCATCAGCATTTTAGCAAGTATGTACTGCAACTATGCTTGTTTTGTGTGTTGTTAATACATTGGCGTTTTATTGGAACTTTGTTTGGTTGGTTTGTCTATTGTTTTGTTTCAAGGGAGAGAAAAGGAAGTGGAGAATATTTACTTGATTAGAAGACTTTGCTGGGGTTCAAATCTTGGTTGACTGGTATCTTGTATGTATGTGCGTTTAATTGTGTGTGTGTGTGTGTATATGTGTGTGTGTGTGTATGAGAGTAAGAGACACAGCCTGACCAGCCTGCTTAGTTAATGGCTAATGAATAAGCCAGGCATCTGTCAAGTCTTATCCACATCCTCCGAAGTATTTCCTTGAGTTCCCCACCGTCACCCCACCCAATCCACCCTCCATCCCAAGTTTCTTTGTTGCATGTTCAGATTTTATGACCTCCGCCGAGAAACTTGAATGTTTTCACTGCCGTGTGTTGGCTGATTTGTCTTTCATTACGATTGCACAGAAACTGATGAAATGATTTTAAACCTGAAGTTGTATTCACAGACATTGTGGTGGAAAGGTGCAATGTGGACTAAGGACGAACAAGGAAATTGTGGTGCTGATCCGGATCAAAAGGCAGATCTTGGATCTGTTCAACTGTGACGGAGGTCTGCCATTTCCTGGGTGTCCTAGTTCATTGATTTGTTACTGAAATCATGTGCACTATGCCCCTATGCTGATATTGGTCAGCATTATATGGTGTAGTGTTATATGCATCGGTTGTTCTTATAAACATGATATTCCTTTCACATGAACCTTGCAGGTCTTAAAAAAAAAAATGAAGCTTGGGAAATATCAGAAATTAAAAAAAATAACATGTAAAAAAACAAGACACTTAAATTTTTTTTTTTGTGCTTTATTTATATGATGTAGCAGCACTCTGTTTTCAACAGTGAAACAATATACTAATACAGGAATAGCTATAAAAGATCAGTGCGCAAACCTTGAGTGGTCCAATCTCAGGCAGACGTCACCATAGTGAGTTGAAAAAAAAAAAAAAAGACACTGACTTTGGAATGTGCCCAAACAAAGAGTGCAGAGTTGAAATGCCTGTGTGCCAAAGATGCCTGGATCTAAAATTGGATGTGCTGATTCTGTTCACAGAGTTTTTACATCTGTTTCACCTGATGCCTCAGCTGAAAAGAAAAAAACAAAAAGATTTTTTTTCAATGAATAAAAAAAGAAAGAATGCTTGGTTGGTTGCTCTGCTTTTTACAAACAACAGGCACTGTAAGAATTACTTTTCTTAAAAAAAAAAAAAAAAAAAAAAAAAAAGGAACAATTTTTTTTTTAAACAAACAGAAAAAAAAGAAACAATACTTGAATAGTTTGTTAAGATTTTACACACAACAACAGGAACTGTAGTACACAAGAATAAATTTACCATTCCCAACATTGTAATGTGCTTTTCAGCTTCAAAATGTGTAGAAAATTTGCCTGCATCTTTTTTTTTTTTTTTTTTTTTTTTTGACATTTTGAAAAAAAAAAAAAAAAAAGGAAAAATTGAAAATTTGTAGAAATTTTGATTTAATACAAAGAAGACCTGGAAGTATACACCGATTCCAGAAAAGAAAAATGCAAGCCTTTTAAATCGGTGACC
This sequence comes from Conus betulinus, assembly GCA_016801955.1. Taxonomy (NCBI): domain Eukaryota; kingdom Metazoa; phylum Mollusca; class Gastropoda; order Neogastropoda; family Conidae; genus Conus; species Conus betulinus. The sequence goes on along the minus strand of JADBJO010000463.1, from coordinate 92,871 downwards.
GTCATACGACATGTTTCTCAGAACAACCTGTATATTTTTCTGTATAAATACATTGATGAATAACTACTGGGCATGCAAAATTTCCACCGTTTCTTTTTCTTTCTTTTTTTTTTTGTTGAATTCGCACTTTTAATATTTCTCTGCTGAAAATGGCAGTATGATATTTTAGGCAGGCTGGCAAGGAGGTATCATGGTTCCATGGACAGTCTGATTGGAAGGTAGGAACACAGATATTACTGTTCAGAAGGTAGGAACACAGATAATATTGTTCACATGTTGTACAGGTCTTCAGTGTTCTTCAAAACAACATATGAAGTATACATGTCAGAGAATATCTTTTTTAATCTCCTTTTATACTCCGAAAAGAAAAAGCTTTGACTTCTTGATTCTGGTTTCAGCAGTGTGAGTTTCCTGTCATTATTTTTCGTAGAAGAGGTCCAGTTTGTATTTTTGCATCTTCACTGAAAGAAATAGAAATAACATGCTGACCATGCTTACTTTGTAATGTTTTGTGCAGTTCACCAAGTTGTATATATGAATAGTGTGTGTGTGTGTGTGTGTGTGTGTAGCGAGAGTATAGTCAGTACAACTTTGAGTTAATCTGACAATAAATTGGTTTCAGTCAGTCAGTGTAGCGAGAGAGAGACATGTCTGCACACAGTGAGGTCTGCTTGATAAATTGAAACCACAAATATATGTGTGTGTGTGTGTGTGTGTGTGTGTGTGTGTGTGTGTGTGTGTGTGTGTGTGTGTGTGTGTGTGTGTGTGTGTGTGTGTGTGTGTGTGTGTGTGTGTGTGTGTGTGTGTGTGAGTTCTGATCATTCCAGCATTGTTTGTGCTTCAGTTCTAGAATGGTACATTGTGCTTCAGTTCTAGAATGGGCCACTGAGACTATTTATTGTAGCAGGTGTTGCATTAATTAGTCACTAAACTGACGGTAGTGAGTATACTTTCAAAAACAGTTGTACAGAATTAATCAGTGCCATTTGTTTATGGAAAAGACAGACCAGTCAAATAAAGTTTGATTTTGACCATATTTTCACTGTGTATTTGTTTGTATGTATGTGTGGTTTTGTGTGTGTGCGTGTGTGTGTGTGACACATGTGCACTCAGTGGGTCGAATCATGGATATGCCAGGTCCTTAATTCAGGTAAGTTGATGTAGATCCAAGCAGACAACTTAAAAAAAAAGATGTTATGCAAGATGAAATCTTTCTTTGATAAAGACATTTATATATCTTGATGTGTGCTGGCAGTCTTCTACATTTCAGGTAAACTCTTTCTGAGCATTTGCACCCATGGAATCTTTCTCAAATTCAAATGGAGCAAGCAGTGGGCAGGGGGTGGGAAAGGGGAGTTCAGTAATAACTGAATACCACACTTTTGGAATTTCTGTGCCAGTTTTGTAGACACAGGATACCCTCTCTGTCTCTTTTACCAAGGCTCCCACTATCCAGCTAATTTGTTTTCAGACCCAAAAAAGAAACAACGAGTAACACAGAGAGAGAGAGAGAGAGAGAGAGAGAGAGATGGGTGAGGGGACAGGCGGAGGGTTGGGATGAAGAGAAAAATAAGTAGCATTTAAATCTGTGGAGTGCTGGGCAACGTTAGGTACGCTAGCCAACAACGTTCACGTCATGAGACCTTGTCTGAATATTTTCACTGGGGCAAGCAGTCGCCAGTTTGTCTACGTGTTTGAAGACAGAATGACGGGAAAGGGATAGCAGTCATATCCCACCCATAATGTTTATAACCAAATCTGCACTCCTTTAAGATCCTCCTCGACAATGATTCTAAAAGAATTACTAAAATGTTTGATATTGACTGAGACAATAAATTACAAGTAAACGCATGCAAGAGCCAGACCCAAATGTGTATGTAAAGAAGGGACATTATAAAAGCCAAAAGGCTTACGAAACAAGTCCCACTACCTATACCTATACCTAACAGAAAGTGATGATAAATGCCTTTGAAGTTTGATATAGCTGTGTGGAAATCTCATTGACTGAGGTGAGAATACTTTATCCTCTCTCCTTTCAATCGGTACCCACTTTTTGTTGGTTTGAAAATTTTCATGTGTCCAGTTCAACCATGAGATTCAGACAATGAAATCATGAGGTGTGGAGGAACTGTCCATTCTGCTTGCAGTGTGTTTCTGAGTGAGGCGACTGCAAGCGGAAACTTAAAAACAAACCTAAAAGAAACAAGATGCAAAGCATCTAAACGTACAGCCAGCTTATTTTGAATACGCGCGAGATATTCCTTAAAGAGGAAAATCGTTTTGGGCGGTTATAACCGTTAGTAACGGCTATTCTGGTAAACATTGGCCATCATCTGTGGCCCATAATGAACATACCTTCAAATTTTCAGAAAGATCGGCCAAATACTTTGTGAGATTTACCATAAACAAGGAAACCGTTATGGACCATTATAGCCGTTAGTAACGGCTATAACGGTAAAATAAAACATCGGGCATGATCCGTGACCCATAATGAACACACCTACAAATTTTCAGAAAGATCAGCCTAGTAACTGTATTTTCTAAAATATTCTATAAAGAAGAAAAACCCCTTATGGGCCGTTATAGCCATTAGTAATCGCTATAAAGGTAAAAGAAAACATTGGGCATGATCCTTGTGACCCATAATGAACATACCTACAAATTTTCAGAAAGATCGGCCAAGTACTTTCTGAGATATTCCATAAAAAAAGAAAAACCGTTATAGCCGTTAGTAACAGGTATAACGGTAAAATAAGACATCGGGCATCATCCGTGACCCATAATGAACATAACCTTCAAATTTTCAGAAAAATCGGCCGAGTACTTTCTAAGATATTCTATAAAAAAAAAAAAAAAAAAAAAGTGATGGGC
>JADBJO010000463.1:70000-72500 GCA_016801955.1 Conus betulinus | reverse complement strand
GGGTGGGGTGGTGATAGATTGTAAGCCTGATGCGCGCTGTGTTGTGTTGTACTGGGTTTTTGTGTTGTTGTAGTGTGCTGAGTTGTGTTGTACTGGGTTGTTTTTGTGTTGTAGTGCGCTGAGTTGTGTTGAAGTGTGCTGAGTTGTGTTGTGTTGTAGTGTGCTGAGTTGTGTTGTGTGTGTAGTGTGCTGAGTTGTGTTGTAGTGTGCTGAGTTGAGTTGTGTTGTAGTCTGCTGAGTTGTGTTGTAGTCTGCTGAGTTGTGCTGTGATGTGTTATGTTGTGTTGCACTGTGTTGTGTTGTTGTGTTGTGTCACAGTGTGCTGAGTTGTGTTGTGTTGCATTGTGTTGTGTTGTGTTGAGTTGTACGATGTTGTGCTGAGATGTGTATATGTTGTGGTGCACTGTGCTGTTGTGGTGTGCTGTGTGTTGTGTTGTGTTGTAGTGTGCTGAGCTGTGTTTTCATGTTGCCTTGTATTTGGGGTTTTACTTACTGTAGTCTGCTTCAGTCTACTGTACTGAACGAACCCCCCCCCCCCCCCCCCCCCCCCCCCTGTGGCCCTCTCCCATCTTCCCCCATGTCTTCTCCTCCTCCTCTTCCCTTGTCCCCCACTCCCAACTTCCACACACGTTCCATTTCCCCCCAATCCCTGTCTCCCCCTCCTTTCCCTCCTCTGTCTCCCCGCCCCATTCCCTTCACCGCCATCACCTTCTCCACCCCCTCTCTTCCGACCTTTGCCATAGATTCGCATGAATCTTTACTTAGATGCTCCCGCGTCTTGCGACGCATGAGACCGTCAAGGCGCTCCACTGTGCACGGTCCTCAGCCAGTTCGGTAGTGTCACTCCATCCTCTGTCAACGAGTCTGAGGTCTCTTTCCGCACTGAATCCCTTGATAAAAAAGAAAAACAAAAACACACAAAAACTTAGAGTCAGAACCTGCCATTGAAACACGTGACCTCTAGATCTCAAGTGTTATGGTGTCCAAACTGACAGTAAGTATCGTGATCTTAATCTATTCGAGCGTATTTAACCCGCTTCCAGTCTAGACATTACTTCGCTTCGTCATAATGGTCGCTTTAACATGCGACAAAAAAAAAAAAAAAAAAAAAAAAAAAAACGAACTGTTAGCGCAGAAGTAATCTGTTTTGATCTCCAAAGTACTCTGACAAGTCACAATACCGAATCTGGAAAAGGTGAGACCAAAAGAGTGGGTCTGTTAAGGAAGAACGTAGACAGACTTAACACAGACAGACAGACACCCCAGCAGAATTACAAAGAGACAGAATGCAGTTTGCATATGAGATTGTGCTGCTGCAGTATTGTATTGTTGCATCGTATTGTAATGTAACCTATTACACTTCTTTGTGCATTATGGTATTGCTTTGTGCTATAATTACCATATTGCACTGTATTGTTTTGCATTGTATTATAATGCATGCTATTGCATTAGATTGCGCAGTACAAATTTTACGGGATTGTAATACGTCGTCGTCACAGCAGATTTTATGTGAAATTTGGGCTGTGTGAAATCTGCCACACATGGACAAGTATTAAAGCACTGTACTAAAGAGGTTCTGTGGACGAGAGTATTAACCACTGTGTCGATGTATTACATTTTTCATAAATCACGGCTTCGATAATCTCGACTCCCCTACTTACAGTGCCTTTAATGACGTTTCACACACACACACACACACACACACACACACACACACACACACACACACACACACACACACACACACATCACGTTCTCTGCACCCACTACATTCCCAACAGTATAAAACCATTCAAAAACTAGAACATAAAACAAGAATATATCCGGAGAATCATCAGGTATGTGCACATGCGCAGGCTACGCGTCCAAGTTATAAGGACATTAATAAAATCACTGGAATCACTTAGCCCAAGATGTTTATTGATATTCCCCCTTCTGTCTTGACGTATCCACCATTAGTATTTCGAATACTGAAATGATACTGATACAACAGTGGAACTTCAGAGGGTTGGGGAAAGAAAAGGGGGCGGGTAGACCGTAAGCGAGCAACAAGCTGCCAGAGGGAGGCGAGCAGAAGACATAAAATTTGGCGATGAAGAGGATAGGGTTGGGGGGGGGGGGGGGGGGGGTGCAATGGAATGTGGGGGAGTGGAGAATAGTGGGGGTGGGGGGGGGTAGGGGAGTACGAGTGGGACTATTAGGTTCAGGTTTTGGCAGTGCCTTCTTTCGATCTTACGAATGATTTGGCAGTCTGACGCTCCCTTATTGGTGAAGCATATCCTGTGGTGGGGCATACAATTTTTTTTGTAAGCTTTCTTTGATGGCGATGGAGCTCACTTTCATATTCAACGGAGAAAACCCGAGGTTCTGCTGGCTTTGCTAGTGATGCAGGCGATGTGAGTGTCTCATCTAGAATCGTAACAGATGATGCTACCCAGATATTACATTTCTTTGACAGCTTTAAGTGGTCGTTAAGTTGGTAGGTTCTTGCTGGTGGGTC
>JADBJO010000463.1:47500-65000 GCA_016801955.1 Conus betulinus | reverse complement strand
TTGAGCAAAAGAACAAGAGACATGACACACGAACACAGCAATAGTACCTGGAGACATGAACACACACACACACACACACACACATATATATATATATATATATATATATATATATATATATATATATATATATATAAAAAAGTTCAGGGCCATTGCCAGCGCTGTCTCCCAGACCAAAACACTACAGTCAATGTTAAGAAGAACGGACGCAAAATCTTCCAAATTTATTCAAGAACAAATTCATTGGACCATTGCACGAAATCAACAAATCAAACGCGGACAGCGGGCTGTAATGCCCAATCACCCTTCCTCAGGATCGTCACATAAGCCACAACTGAAAACCGCACCATTCAGTACCGAGTGTAGCCACCGTTTGCCGCCAGGCAAGCGGCACAACGTCGACGCATGGAGTCCACCAGGGTCCGAAGAGTGTCCCGCGGTATGGCCTGCCACTCCTGCTGCAGAAAGAGAGTGAGCTGGGCCCACGTCAACAGGCGGGGGATGGCTGTGGGCTACCTGCCATCCAAGGACATCCCAGAGGTGCTCAACTGGAGCCAGATCGGGTGAGCGAGATGGCCACTGCATCCGGATGATCCCCTTTTGCTGCAGATGATCGTCCACGACACGGGCTCGGTGTGAACGGGCGTTTGTCGTCTTGGAAAACAGCAGCGTTACCCATGGCCTGAAGGGCGGGCTGGATCAGGGGCCTCACAATCTCGTCACGGTACCCGCACCCCTGTCAGCATGCCTTGAATGACGTACAGGGGAGTTCTGTCTTGACGACTGAAGCCACCCCCATCACCATCACAGAACCCCCTCCGTAACGATCCAACGATCCACCTCACGAACTGTGGCGTCAGCAAAACGTTCTCCTGGCCTCGCCACACTCGGGTCCTGCCGTCACTGAATGCCAAGGTGAAGTGGGACTCATCTGTGAACAGCACTCGAGACCATTGCTGCCTCGTCCAGCGAACGTGATGACGACACCAGTCTGCCCGTGCTCTGCGGTGAGCTGGAGTAAGTGGTACTCGGACTGCTGGTCTCCGGGATGACAGCCCGAACTCGTGCAAACGGTTACAAACTGTCCTTCTATTGACATTGACATTTGCAGCCTGCAGAAGCTCACGCCTTAAGGTGGATGAGGTGACAGTCCAATTGCGTAGGGCAGACAGCAGGAGGAATCGGTCAGCATGTCTGTCGGTACACCGAGGACGGCCTGATCGTGGCCGATCCTGCACGCTGCCAGTGGCCTGAAACCTCTCTACAAGACGTTGGATGGTGGAATGGGACACGTTCAGACGCCTAGCCACCTCGCGGCCAGAAATCCCTTCGTCAATCAACGCTAAGGCACGTCCACGATCGGCAGGGTCCAGTCTTTGCCTTTGTGCCATGCTTTTTGGGCTGGCGTAGACGACCGTTCTGTTTACAGATTTGTGGCCAACGGCGTCTGATCTGTGTTCATGAACGAGGTGCCATGCACGTGCATCATGATTGACTACGAGCATTTCGCCCTTTTTTTTCAAACTCATATGCTCCCACAGGCACCCGTTTTACCGGTTTTACGTGGTTTCCGCACGTGCAGCTGCGCTCCACCTTGTACCGCAGTGGGTTTTTAGGTGTTGTGATCTGTTAAGGAACATCTGTTCAATATGTCTAACCAAGTTTGGGTCATTGTGACTTCGTTTCAAGCCTATTATTAACACACTCAGACACTTACGTCAAAATGACAGGTGGCCCTTAACTTTTTGCCAGTAGTATATTTCAGACTGGCAGGACCAGTTGTTGTGTGCATGTGTCAGGTGCAGGGTTTGTGAGCAATCTTGAAGCATGCCTTTTCTTGGGGGATGGGGGTGGGGTGGGGGGTGGGGGGGAGGAGGTCTCATCGCTTTGTATGCTCTGCGTTGGCAGCTGCGAAAGGCGATTTGGTGCCGTGAGCAGCATTCGTTTAGAGTCACGGGTGTGTGATTGTTTCATCAGGGGAGCAAGAGTTATCCTTCTTCATCGTTATCTGTCGTTTACCGTCCCATGCCTCAGTCAAAATGTCCTTTCAATCAGACGACGTTACTATGTTTGGTGCAGAGGGAAGAAATAGCAGCAGGAAATAACTCTAAGATTTTTTTTTCTTATCCCTAGTCGTTCAAGACTGAATTTATCTCGTTTGTTTCAAGGATAAAGTGGATTTGTCTGGGAAGAAGCTGACTTAGCCATTAACTTTCTTGAAACTTTGTTTCTGCTTTAAACCCCTCTCTCTCTTTATCTGTAAGGTGATAAGATATATCTAGTCATACAGTCACGGCCATGTCTTGTTACAGTCGTAGTCGCAGAATCGATTTCAGTCTTAGGCACAGTCGCGCAATCGTTAAATCGGATTGGGTCGGAGAAATAGTCGCTGACGGAAGGTGGCTATTGATGTTTGACATTTGTAAAGACAGACAATCAACAATCAATATTGTCACTTTTCATTGGCATACAGTCACGTAGCAGTGATAGTTTCATTAAATGGTGGGTGGATGGGCACCGTAACCATCACTGGAGCATAAGTTAGAAGTGCTTTGAATTTTCCCATACAATGAGAGCGAAAGTTGTAAATGATTATTATTGACTGTAAATTCCTGTCTTTTCATTCATCCGCCCAGCTTGACACGTTTTCAATCAACGCCCACATTGAAGCTCGTTTTGAATTCAACGTAACCATCTTGAAGCTCGTTTCATTCAAGCCCATCTTTGAAGCTCATTTTCATCACAACGCCCATCTTGAAGCTCATTTTCATCAACGCCCAAATTCAATCGTTTTCATCCAACGCCCATCTTGAAACTCGTTTTTTCATTCAATGCCCATCTTCCGCTGAAGTGAATGAAGATGGGTGATTGCTCATTTCATTTTCGTTGTCCTGAGTGTTTTGTATCTCAACTGAACAAGACCTAAGAGATCGAAACGCGTTGTGTTTTCACTTGTGATTCGTTTGTCTACGTTTTCTTGGCGGTTCGCTATTAATTAATTTAAAATGGGCAAAAATACAAAGTCATGGCCACTGTTTTTTTTTGTTTACGCTTTTTCATCACATTCAACCCTGAACCCTGTTGTTTATTTTGTTAACATGTATACTTTCACTACCACACTCATCCCTCACGATCACATGTTTTCTCTCCAAAACTCTCTTTCTCTTTAAATCACTTTGCAGAGCTTCGACCCTGTCAAGTTTCACATCAGATAACGTAACATCTCTATGTACAATCGAAGAGCCATCACTCAAAATATAACGGTCAGAAACAAAATCCACGTTTCACACATTGGCTGACTGTGTGATGGTACGTCCTAATACAAGAAGTTTTCATCCACACCGACGGCAGTGACAACCTGCACGGGATGTTCATCGCCTGTCTGCTGTCAGCTGCCCCAGTTAAAATGACCCCACGTGAATTTGGTAACACGCACTCTTGCGGTGCCAGCTTACATTGGTCTCCCTCTGGCTTTGATAACAGGACATTTTCCAGCGACACGACCGGCCTGAGCCCTGTTTCATTTCTATCAGGTAGTCACTGGCACCCAGACCGAGCTATTTTGCTGTTGATCACTAGTACATCGTTAACCATGGGCACTTTCATGCCCTGTGATCTGGCGAAGTACAGGTGTGGGACGAGCTTTTATCTGGTATCCCTAACTCTGAGAGAAAAGTCTTCACCAACAAATAACTCATTTCCTTTTCAGTTTTGTTTCGCGCGCAAAATCATCTATTTCTCTTTAAATAATGTGCATCGTGCTACTATTGACGAGTTTAATACACACATTTATGATTCAACCATCGATTAAAATGAAAATGGACAGGTACATTAAGAGTGCATAGACTAGGTTTAGATTTAGTATGTTTAACATACCATCGGTTCAATATCGTGTTTTGAATGAAATGGACCGATATGTCACTATGGATGAAATGCATTTTCAGGTACATTATTGATTTAGAGTGCACTGACTAAGTTTAGATTTTCAGTGTGTAACATACATTGCCATTGGTTCATATATCGTGTTTTGAATGAAATGGACCGATATGTCACATATGTTATCAGGCCAAGGAAGATGAAATACATTTTCAATTTTGCTATCCTACTCTCAACGACCTTAGTGTAAAATCTATGAAGTCAAAGTATTATTTTGACCCTGTATTTTAGAGTCAGCTTACCGTTAGCAACAGCACCCGCGTCCCAGATGGACTGGACACCAAGGAGTGACCGCAGTGTCTTCCAGGTTTCTCCTAGCAATTTTTTGTTTGTTTGTCAGTATGTGTGTGTCACCCTTGTCAGTGTGTGTGAAGGGTACATGTGTATACTAGGACGAGTGTTTATAGTAGGCTTCCTCCTCCCCCCCCCCCCCCCCCCCCCCCCCCCCCCCCTCCCACTTCTCCCTGCCTTTCCTGCTGTGTCTCTCTTCCGATATCCTTGTTAGTTGTGCTCACCGTCTGTGTACCTGTTTGTTCTTGTGTCAGTGTGTGTGTGTGTGTGTGTGTGTGTGTGTGTGTGTGTGTCAGTGTGTGTGTGTCAGTGTGTGTGTGTCAGTGTGTGTGAACACTCTTCAATTTTTTCTTTTGTTGTTGCTATCTTTTTCTTTCTGTCTGTCACTAACTCATTCTGCCGATGAAGACACTACGTGTCGAAACGTCCTAACTTCATTTCCCACCTGTAAGTTGACAGTTTACCTTTTCTGCTGTCTCACCTGTTAGTAACAACAAATGAACGTGTCCTTTTTGATTTTGCTAGGTACATCTATGAAGCCCAAAAGCGACTACGAACAGTTTTGCATGAGGAATGTGTGAAACTGCTTTTTTTTTTTCATGTCAATTCATTTCGTGTATTACGGTGTCACCCCTTCAGTATGGGCTATGGCCTTAATCTGAATGAATTATTCGTATTCCTGTAAGGTTATATCGGTCTACATGATCGTCCAGATCTGTTAATTTCCTAATGATTGGGTGGGGAAGAGACGTCGACATTCGCCTATTCCTTATGATGATGACGGCTGACAGGTCTGTAGGAGACGCAACTCTCCTTCACTCTATGATGAGTTGTCGTCCTTCATGATGTCCATCAGCCGACATTTGTTTGGATGCGAAGATCCTGTTGAGAAGAAGAAGAAGAAGAAGAAGAAGAAAGAAAATTCACGAGAAGGGGATCACGAACCGACATTGCTGCAGGGTGCCAAACGAGCGACTGTAACTTGAGGGGAGAGGGGTGGGGTGAGGCAGCACAGGCGAGAGGGCGAAGCAGGGAAGACATAACGGTACCTGTACCCGTTTCAAAATTAAACACAAACAAACAAACACCTAGTGGCCAGTGCTCCAAAAAGGGTTTCCCTAACGCCATCCGAACAAGCTCAGCTGTAGCCGTTATAAAAACAAAACAAAAACAAAAAACCAACAACACATCAACAATAACAACAACAATAGCAATAACAACAACCCCCCCTTCCCCCGGGATTATGCATGATCAGCACCCCACTAAACCACACCTTCGCTCCCCTTCTCCCTCTCCTCCCAACCCCCACCCTTTTCCTGCCACGTGTAAAGTTAAAAAGTGGGAGCGGCCCAGCACCTCCACGTGAGTGAACACTCCTGACACGTCAGCTGCCAGTCAAGGGCTGTTACAAGTTATGACGTTGGGGGGGGGGGGGGGGGGGGGGGGGGGGGGGGGGGGGGGGGAGGGCACGACGGAAGATAATTTGAAATAAATTTCCTGTTCGACTTCCAACTGTAAACAGGCAATCTTTTATCAGTGAATAGAAGATGGAAGTGGACTTTGAACTGAAAGTGGCTGAGCGATTAAGAAGCACGTGGATTGTACTCTTCGTTGAGTTGGGGTGGGGGTGGGGTGGTGGGGGTGTTTCGTTTTTATTTCCGTCTCTTTTATTCTTACAATTTCACCGAAGTCTGTGAACTGTCTCGTGACGGGTACCTGAAACTAGCAATGTGCACGTGATAGTACATATGAAACCAGCGATGTACACGCGGTTAGGCTCGCAGTGTGTTTTCTTTCTTTCTTTCTCTTCGTGAATCTTCCTGTTTTTCACTGTTGCTTCATTTTGTTGCTTCCCCTGGTGCAGAAAGTGACCTCACTCTTTTCTTGGCAAAGTCTTCCGGCTCACACCACTTACACCCCCCCCCCCCCCTTAACCCCCCTTCCCGTTTCCTTTCCAACGCTCCACCCTTTCCCAATCATCAAACAGAGGCGCGAAGGGGAAAAAAAAAAAAAAAAAGGAACGGGATTAGCTGGGGTGAAGAATCATTATTGACTTTTTAGCGGGTGGTGGGTTTCGGACGGGACAACGAAAAATAGACCGATTGTTCTCGATTTCGTGCTTGTTCCTCGTTAAACGGGTCCTTGTTCTAAGATTTGTTGCTTAAAAAAAGGGAAGAAAAAGGCACTTCATACATGCATGCCTTGTCTGACGTGTCAGCGGTACACGTTGTGTGATTGGCTGCAACTGGTACGTTAATCAAACGAGATTTCCCGATTATACAAATCTCTTGTAATACATACACGCTCTGCACGCATCGAAACACACACACACACTCACACACACGCGCGCGCGCGCACACACACACTCACACACACACTCTCTCTCTCTCTCTCTGCCTCTCTCTCTGTAATGTGTGCGTGCGTGCGCGCGCGCGCGCGCGTGTGTGTGTGAGCGCGCACGTGCGCACGCATGGACGGAGAGTAAAGGAAGATAACCAGAGGAAAAATCGGAGGATATTCCTATTTTCACCCTCTCTTTCTGTCTCTCCTTAACCCCTTGACTTCTGAACCATGCGGAAAGGAAGACAAGCGTGCGCTGGTTGGAACTGGAAACTTAGTACCCTGTCCAGTGCACAGTGGTGTATTGGTAACCAGATCTGCCTATTCCACTCAGTTACAGAAGGGAAAATAAACTTTTGCGAAGAAGCTTTCTCACGACCAGCAGTCAAGGGTTTTAAAACCATCCTCGCGCCGGTCATTTGACAAGCAATGTATCTTGGGTGTGGAAGAAAACGAAGGCGACTGCTGATCCTAGCTGATCACATGACAGGTGGAGGGAAAGAATGAACTTTTAGGAGAGCTTGAACAAAGAATGTTTGGGGCGTAGCTCTTCCTCTGTATTTAGGAGAGGTCCAACAATGAACGTTCGGACGTAGCTTTACCTCATTTATAGAAGAGCTTGAAAATAAACGTTTGGGGGCGTAGCTATATCTCACTCATAGAAGGGGGCTGAACAACAAACGTGCGGGGCCTACCTCCACCTCATTTATAGAAGAGGTTCAACAAGAAACGTTTAGGGGGCGTAGCTCTACTTCCTTTATAGAAGAGGTTAAACAATAGATGTTCAGCGCGTAGCTTTGCCTCATTTATAGAACAGTTTGAACTAATAAATCTTTGGGGGAGTAGCTCTGCCTCATTTATAGAAAAGGTTGAACAATAAATATTTGAGGCGTATAGCTCTACCTCTTTATAGGAGACGTTGAACATAAAGTTTGGAGCGTAGCTCTACCTCATTTACAGAAGAGTTTGAACTATAAGTATTTGGGGCATAGCTCTACCTCATTTGTAGAAGACGATAAACGTAACTCTACCTCATTTATAGAAGACACTGAACAATAAACGTTTGGAGTGTAGCTCTACCTTATCTATATAAGAGTTGTACTATAAATATTTGGGGCGTAGCTCTACCTTATTTATAGAAGAGACGTTAAACAATAAATGTTTGAGGCGTAGCTCTGCCTTATTTATAGAAGAAGTTCAACAATAAACGTCTGGGGCTTAACTCTACCTCATCAATAGAAGACACTGAACAACAAACGTTTGGGGCATAAGTCTACCTCATTAATAGAAGACGTTGAACAATAATTATTGTAATTATTATAAATGACTAATTAAGTCACAGAATAAACGAAACCTTTTTTTTCTGAAGACCAATTCCTTTAACACTCACTTCATCTAGTCATGTTTTCCGACAGCATTCGTTTTGTTACCCTATCCAGTCATAGGACAAACAGATCACAGCAGCAAATACCTTCCTTTTCTAAACAAATCCTTCACAAGTGCACTGAGGAAGTTTCAGTCGCTCCTAAACGGGAATACGGTTTCGGTTTGCTAACAAATAAATATTGAATGATAAATACCTGACTGCCACAAAAAAAAAGCTGGGTCCCTCTTCGGCCTTCTGGAATGCTGCGGAGCCGGAATCACTGCAGAGACTGCCTAACCGGTTCAGCTCACCCGGCTTTAACGGTGCGCAGGTGAGTAGCAGTCAGGTAAACTTTTCAACCGGCTTCAGGAGGACTACCTTCCGGTTAGCACGGTTGCATGAAAATTTATGACCGGACGGGAAACGGTCCGTCACAGGCGTAACTCTACCTCATTTATGGAAGAGGTTGAACATAAATATTTGGGGCGTAATTCTACTTCATTTATAGAAGACGTTAAGCAATAAATGTTTGGGGCGTTGCTGTGCCTCATTAATAGAAGAGTTTCAACAGTAAACGTCTGGTACCTCCTTATTAGAAGTCGTTGAAAAATATACGTTTGGAGCGTAGCTCTACTTCTTTTAGGGAAGAGCTGGAACTGTAAACATTTGGGGCATAGCTCTATCTCGTTGATAGAAGAGGATTGAATAATAAACACTTGGAGCGTAGCTCTATTCATTTTTATGGTAAAGGATTGAACAAGCATTTGGGGCGTAGCTCTACCTCATTTATAGAACAGCTTGAGCTATAAAAATTTGGGGCATAGCTCTATCTCACTGATAGAAGAGGGTTGAACAATAAACATTTGGGGCGTAGCTTTACCTCATTTAGAGAAGAGGGTTGAACAGTAAACGCTTGGGGGGGGGGGGGGGGGGGGGGGGGGGCTAGCTCTATTTCATTTATGACAGAGGATTGAACAAACATTTGAGGCGTGGCTCTATCTCATTTATAGAAGAGGTTGAAAAACCTCCCCAGGTAGGTCTTCTTCATTTAAGAAAGAGATCGAGCAATAAACGTTTGGAGCGTACTGTATCTCATTTACAGAAGAGTCCCAACAGCAAACGTCTGGAACGTAGGTCTTCTTCTTCACAGGAGAGGTTGAACGTTAACCGTTTGGAGTCTGCCTCTTCCTCGTTTGCAGATGCTGAACAAAGGATGTCTGGAATGAAAGCCTTCGTCATTCATAAAAGAGGGTGAGTGATAAACGTTCGGAGGGTAGATGTTCTTCAATTGTAGGAGAGGTTGAAAAAAATGAAGTTTATAACGTCACTCTTCCCCGCCTTTAGTGGAGATTGAATCAAAACCTTCTGCACCAGAGTTCATCCTCATTCACAGAAAAAGAATGGACAACAAATGTTTTGATTTTTGGCCTTTCCTATTATATCAGAGATTGAAGTAATAAACGTTTCAAAAACGTTGCCGTTCTCATTTATTGGAAAAAGTTGGGGGAAAAAACCGTTGGGAGCGTGGTTCTTCCCTCTGTCGTAGGACAGAATTTACAATGAATATTTGTATTGCAGGTCTATCTCATTCATATTAGAGAATAAACCATTCGTATGTGGGTCTTTATTCATTTATAATGACGGTTGAACGATAAACGTTTGGCCCGTAGCTTCTCCTTTGCTCACAGGACAAGTTGAGAAAAAACACACCTTAGGAGCGTACTTCTTCCTCGGTTTATAACAGAGGCTGAACAATAAACGTTTCAAGCGAACCTCTTCCTCATTTATAGGAGAAATTTACACAATAAATGTTTTCAGCGTAGATCCTTATTCATAGGAGAAGCTTATCAGGTAGTGTTTCTTCATTGACAGGGAAGTGTGTGTGTGTGTGTGTGTGTGTGTGTGTGTGTGTGTGTGAATGATAAACAGTTGAAGCGTGTCTATTCCTCATTTATAGGAGAGGTTGATCAATAAATCACACCGCGTAGGTTTTTCTTATTCTCGGGAAATGTTGAATACAAAAAATTCGAGCGTTGTCTTTTTCGTTTATAAGAAATGTTGGAAAACGTTTGGTGTATAGCTCTTTCCGATTTATGGGAGATGTTGAACAATAAACGTTTGGTGTATAACTCTTCCTCGTTCATAGGAGAGGTTGAGCTATAAACGTTTGAAGTGTAACTCTTCCTCATTCATAGGAGAGGTTGAACAATAAACGTTTGGTGTATAACTCTTCCTCATTTATAGGAGAGGTTGCACAATAAACGTTTGAATTGTAACTCTTCCTCATTTATAGGAAAGGTTGAACAATAAACGTTTGAAGTGTAACTCTTTCACATTTATAGAAGAGGTTGAACAATAAATGTTTGTACTGTAGCTCTTCCTCTTTTATAGGAGAGGTTGAACAATAAACGTTTGAAGTGTAACTCTTTCACATTTTATAGGAGAGGTTGAGCTGTACACGTTCATTAATCAGTACTAGGACGTGTGTGTGTGTGTGTGTGTGTGTGTGTGTGTGTGTGTGTGTGTGTGTGTGTTGCGTGCGTGCGTGCGTGCGTGCGTGCGTGCGTGCGTGCGTGCGTGTGTGTGTGTGTGTGTGTGTGTGTGTGTGTGTGTGTGTGTGTGTGATTTTTTTCCCCATACAAATTCAAAAGAATCGGGGGGAAAATTTCTGTTTATTCCAATGGCAAGTTACTACTTGACGTCGACCGTAACTCTGAACTCCAGCCAAACTGGCCATCGACAATTTGACTTTTGATCGTGTCATGGCACTCCACTCGTAAATTAGCCAGCAGTTCGCTACAGCGTCACTGACCTAATCCAAAGGCAGTGATAGTGACATGTAATTCACTGGCGATAATGATTCTGGTTTCTCGATGGTCATTATAATATCATATAAGTCTTTAACGACAATGGTATTGACACCATTTGTAGGTGGCGGTTACAGTACCATCCAATTAGTTGACGGGAAGTGATATTTACTCACAGTTCTTTGACAGTGATAATAGTAATATAAATATCTTGTTGATTAAAATGAGATATATGGTTGGTTTGTCTTTTGTCTTTGACAGTGAAAGTAGTAGTAATACAAAAATCTTGACGACGATTAAAGTGACACAACTAGGGTTGTTGTCTTTACCTTAAAAATGATAATAGTTATATAAATATCGTAACGATGACGATAGTAAACATATATGGCTATTTTTACTTTTTGTAGCATATATGGTTATTTTCCTTTTGTCCATGACAATGATAATAGTAATATTACTATTTTGACGACGACTATAGTAACATATATGACTGTTTTTCCTTAATCTTTGACAATAGTGATAATAGCATATAATTTCTTGATATATATATATATATATATATGTGTGTGTGTGTGTGTGTGTGTGTGTGTGTGTGTGTGTGTGTGTGTGTGTGTGTGTGTTAATGTGATGATACACATTTTTCCTTGACACTGCTGCTTGCAGCATCTAATTCCTTGAGGCCAATCATAGCAACATTTTGAGGAGGATGACAGAGAGACATATCATTTCTCTAGGGTGATGAAAGTAACATATAGTCACTTTAGGACGCAGATAAAAATATATGATGTCTTGGGAATAATGATAGAAACATATAATGTCTTAAGGGTGATGACAGAAACATATGATGTCTTGAGAGTGATGATTAAAACATATGATGTACTGGGGTGATGATAGAAACATGTAATGTTTTGAGAACAATGATAGAAGAAACACATAATATCTTGAGGGTGATGATGAAAAAGATATAATGTCTTGAAGGTGATGACAGAAACAGATAATGTCTTGAGGATGATGACAGAAAGATATAATGTCTTGAAGGTGAGGATGAAAATATGTAATGTCACAAGGGTGATGACAGAAACATCTAATGTCATGAGGGTGATGACAGAAACATCTAATGTCATGAGGGTGATGACAGAAACATCTAATGTCATGAGGGTGATGACAGAAACATATGATGTCATAAGGGTGATGACAGAGACATATGATGTCATAAGGGTGATGACAGAAACATCTAATGTCATAAGGGTGATGACAGAGACATATGATGTCATAAGGGTGATGACAGAAACATCTAATGTCATAAGGGTGATGACAGAGACATATGATGTCATAAGGGTGATGACAGAGACATATGATGTCATAAGGGTGATGACAGAAACATCTAATGTCATAAGGGTGATGACAGAGACATATGATGTCATAAGGGTGATGACAGAAACATCTAATGTCATAAGGGTGATGACAGACATATGATGTCATAAGGGTGATGACAGAGACATATGATGTCATAAGGGTGATGACAGAAACATCTAATGTCATAAGGGTGATGACAGAGACATATGATGTCTTGAGGGTGATGATATTAACGGATAATGTCATGAGGGTGATGATAGTAACAGGCAATGTCTTGAGGGTGACAATAGAAAAATGTAACGTCTTGAGGGTGATGATAGAAACATATAATGTCATGAGGGTAATGATAGAGACATATAATGTGTTGATGGTGATGATAGTAACATATAGTGTCTTGAGGGTGACAATAAAAAATGTAACGTCTTGAGGGTGACGATAGAAACATGTAATGTCTTGAGGGTGACGAAAGAGACATGTAATGTCTTGAGGGTGACGATAGAAACATGTAATGTCTTGAGGGTGACGAAAGAGACATGTAATGTCTTGAGGGTGACGATAGAGACATGTAATGTCTTGAGGTGACGATAGAGACATGTAATGTCTTGAGGTGACGATAGAGACATGCAATGTCTTGAGGTGACGATAGAGACATGCAATGTCTTGAGGTGACGATAGAGACATGCAATGTCTTGAGGTGACGATAGAGACATGCAATGTCTTGAGGTGACGATAGAGACATGCAATGTCATGCAATGTCTGAGGTGACGATAGAGACATGCAATGTCTTGAGGTGACGATAGAGACATGCAATGTCTTGAGGTGACGATAGAGACATGCAATGTCTTGAGGTGAGGTGACGATAGAGACATGCAATGTCTTGAGGTGACGATAGAGACATGCAATGTCTTGAGGTGACGATAGAGACATGCAATGTCTTGAGGTGACGATAGAGACATGCAATGTCTTGAGGTGACGATAGAGACATGCAATGTCTTGAGGTGACGATAGAGACATGCAATGTCTTGAGGTGACGATAGAGACATGCAATGTCTTGAGGTGACGATAGAGACATGCAATGTCTTGAGGTGACGATAGAGACATGCAATGTCTTGAGGTGACGATAGAGACATGCAATGTCTTGAGGTGACGATAGAGACGCAATGTCTTGAGGTGACGATGCAGACATGCAATGTCTTGAGGTGACGATAGAGACATGCAATGTCTTGAGGTGACGATAGAGACATGCAATGTCTTGAGGTGACGATAGAGACATGCAATGTCTTGAGGTGACGACGATAGAGACATGCAATGTCTTGAGGTGACGATAGAGACATGCAATGTCTTGAGGTGACGATAGAGACATGCAATGTCTTGAGGTGACGACGAGAGAGACGATAGAGACAATGTCTTGAGGTGACGATAGAGACATGCAATGTCTTGAGGTGACGATAGAGACATGCAATGTCTTGAGGGTGACGATAGAGACATGCAATGTCTTGAGGTGACGATAGAGACATGCAAATGTGTCTTGAGGTGACGATAGAGACATGCAATGTCTTGAGGTGACGATAGAGACAGAAATCTTGAGGCAATGTCTTGAGGTGACGATAGAGACATGCAATGTCTTGAGGTGACGATGAGACGATAGAGAGACATGCAATGTCTTGAGGTGACGATAGAGACATGCAATGTCTTGAGGTGACGATAGAGACATGCAGGTGACGATAGAGACATGCAATGTCTTGAGGTGACGATAGAGACATGCAATGTCTTGACGATAGAGACATGCAATGTCTTGAGGTGGTGACGATAGAGACATAGAGACATGCAATGTCTTGAGGTGACGATAGAGACATGCAATGTCTTGAGGTGACGATAGAGACATGCAATGTCTTGAGGTGACGATAGAGACATGCAATGTCTTGAGGTGACGATAGAGACATGCAATGTCTTGAGGTGACGATAGAGACATGCAATGTCTTGAGGTGACGATAGAGACATGCAATGTCTTGAGGTGACGATAGAGACATGCAATGTCTTGAGGTGACGATAGAGACATGCAATGTCTTGAGGTGACGATAGAGACATGCAATGTCTTGAGGTGACGATAGAGACATGCAATGTCTTGAGGTGACGATAGAGACATGCAATGTCTTGAGGTGACGATAGAGACATGCAATGTCTTGAGGTGACGATAGAGACATGCAATGTCTTGAGGTGACGATAGAGACAATGCAATGTCTTGAGGTGACGATAGAGACATGCAATGATAGGTGACGATAGAGACATGCAATGTCTTGAGGTGACGATAGAGACATGCAATGTCTTGAGGTGACGATAGAGACATGCATGTCTTGAGGTGACGATAGAGACATGCAATGTCTTGAGGTGACGATAGAGACATGCAATGTCTTGAGGTGACGATAGAGACATGCAATGTCTTGAGGTGACGATAGAGACATGCAATGTCTTGAGGTGACGATAGAGACATGCAATGTCTTGAGGTGACGATAGAGACATGCAATGAGGTGACGATAGAGACATGCATGTCAGGTGATAGTCAATGTCTTGAGGTGACGATAGAGACATGCACGATAGAGAGACATGCAATGTCTTGAGGTGACGATAGAGACATGCAATGTCTTGAGGTGACGATAGAGACATGCAATGTCTTGAGGTGACGATAGAGACATGCAATGTCTTGAGGTGACGATAGAGACATGCAATGTCTTGAGGTGACGATAGAGACAGAGACATGCAATGTCTTGAGGTGACGATAGAGACATGCAATGTCTTGAGGTGACGATAGAGACATCTTGAGGTGACGATAGAGACATGCAATGTCTTGAGGTGACGATAGAGACATGCAATGTCTTGAGGTGACGATAGAGACATAATGAGACATGCAATGTCTTGAGGTGACGATAGAGACATGCAATGTCTTGAGGTGACGATAGAGACATGCAATGTCTTGAGGTGACGATAGAGACATGCAATGTCTTGAGGTGACGATAGAGACATGCAATGTCTTGAGGTGACGATAGAGACATGCAATGTCTTGAGGTGACGATAGAGACATGCAATGTCTTGAGGTGACGATAGAGACATGCAATGTCTTGAGGTGACGATAGAGACATGCAATGTCTTGAGGTGACGATAGAGACATGCAATGTCTTGAGGTGACGATAGAGACATGCAATGTCTTGGTGACGATAGAGACATGCAATGTCTTGAGGTGACGATAGAGACATGCAATGTCTTGAGGTGACGATAGAGAGACATGCAATGTCTTGAGGTGACGATAGAGACATGCAATGTCTTGAGGTGACGATAGAGACATGCAATGTCTTGAGGTGACGATAGAGAGACATGCAATGTCTTGAGGTGACGATAGAGACATGCAAGGTGACGATGTCTTGAGGTGACGATAGAGACATGCAATGTCTTGAGGTGACGATAGAGACATGCAATGTCTTGAGGTGACGATAGAGACATGCAATGTCTTGAGGTGACGATAGAGACATGCAATGTCTTGAGGTGACGATAGAGACATGCAATGTCTTGAGGTGACGATAGAGACATGCAATGTCTTGAGGTGACGATAGAGACATGCAATGTCTTGAGGTGACGATAGAGACATGCAATGTCTTGAGGTGACGATAGAGACATGCAATGTCTTGAGGTGACGATACGATAGAGACATGCAATGCAATGTCTTGAGGTGACGATAGAGACATGCAATGTCTTGAGGTGACGATAGAGACATGCAATGTCTTGAGGTGACGATAGATAGAGACATGCAATGTCTTGAGGTGACGATAGAGACATGCAATGTCTTGAGGGTGACGATAGAGACATGCAATGTCTTGAGGTGACGATAGAGACATGCAATGTCTTGAGGTGACGATAGAGACATGCAATGTCTTGAGGTGACGATAGAGACATGCAATGTCTTGAGGTGACGATAGAGACATGCAATGTCTTTGAGGTGACGATAGAGACATGCAATGTCTTGAGGTGACGATAGAGACATGCAATGTCTTGAGGTGACGATAGAGACATGCAATGTCTTGAGGTGACGATAGAGACATGCAATGTCTTGAGGTGACGATAGAGACATGCAATGTCTTGAGGTGACGATAGAGACATGCAATGTCTTGAGGTGACGATAGAGACATGTAACGTCTTGAGGTGACGATAGAGATGCAATGTCTTGAGGTGGACGATAGAGACATGCAATGTCTTTGAGGTGACGATAGAGACATGCAATGTCTTGAGGTGACGATAGAGACATGCAATGTCTTGAGGTGACGATAGAGACATGCAACGTCTTGAGGTGACGATAGAGACATGCAATGTCTTGAGGTGACGATAGAGACATGCAATGTCTTGAGGTGACGATAGAGACATGTAATGTCTTGAGGTGACGATAGAGACATGCAATGTCTTGAGGTGACGATAGAGACATGCAATGTCTTGAGGTGACGATAGAGACATGCAATGTCTTGAGGTGACGATAGAGACATGCAATGTCTTGAGGTGACGATAGAGACATGCAATGTCTTGAGGTGACGATAGAGACATGACGATAGAGACATGTAACATGTCTTGAGGTGACGATAGAGACATGCAATGTCTTGAGGTGACGATAGAGACATGCAATGTCTTGAGGTGACGATAGAGACATGCAATGTCTTGAGGTGACGATAGAGACATGCAATGTCTTGAGGTGACGATAGAGACATGCAGAGACATGAGACATGCAATGTCTTGAGGTGACGATAGAGACATGCAATGTCTTGAGGTGACGATAGAGACATGCAATGTCTGAGGTGACGATAGAGACATGCAATGTCTTGAGGTGACGATAGAGACATGCAATGTCTTGAGGTGACGATAGAGACATGCAATGTCTTGAGGTGACGATAGAGACATGTCTTGTCTTGAGGTGACGATAGAGACATGCAATGTCTTGAGGTGACGATAGAGACATGCAATGTCTTGAGGTGACGATAGAGACATGCAATGTCTTGAGGTGACGATAGAGACATGCAATGTCTTGAGGTGACGATAGAGACATGCAACGTCTTGAGGTGACGATAGAGACATGCAATGTCTTGAGGTGACGATAGAGACATGTAAGTCTTGAGGTGACGATAGAGACATGTAATGTCTTGAGGTGACGATAGAGACATGTAATGTCTTGAGGTGACGATAGAGACATGTAATGTCTTGAGGTGACGATAGAGACATGTAATGTCTTGAGGTGATGATAGAGACATATAATGTCATGAGGGTGATGATAGAGACATGTAATGTCATGAGGATGATGATAGAGACATATAATGTCATGAGGATGATGATAGAAACATATGATGTGTTGAGGGTAATGACAGAAACACAT
>JADBJO010000463.1:32500-40000 GCA_016801955.1 Conus betulinus | reverse complement strand
TGATTTCGTATGTACATGGTCAGAAAGTATGAACATCTAAATATTTTATTAGTCAAAACATACTGTGCACAAACAAACCCTTATCATGTAACATTGTAAAGACGGTTCTATAGAAGGAAATCGGTGCGTAGGTTTAAGATACATTACTCCGTCCCTAACTGTAACTAGTCCCTAACTGTAACTAGATATCATTACTAGAACGAGGTTAGTCAATCTGCATGGCAGAACTCATTGCAATTGTCATGGTTTTATTATTATTATTATTATTATTGCTTTTGTCCATTGAAACTGCCCAGCGTTTTGTTTAGACTCTAAATCCACTTTGCAGTTTGGTTCATTAACATTTCATGAAGCCAATGTAATACTTGAAACATGACATTCAATCCGTTGCAAATCTGAATGACGAAAAGAATATTGAGTTTGTTGGACCGTTCCTTTGTATGTACGAATATCCATAATGAACATGCTGATCATCTTGTGAAACAGGAAGCAGGAAACATCTGAAATATAATGGAAAGGCCTCATATGCTATTGCGACGGGAAATCTACAATATCGCATTGAAGACAACTTGGCACTTTTCTTTATTTTTTTTTTTCCTTTTTCTGTCTTTCTTTCATCCGCCTGAAACAAAGTGATTTTCTTTAATCCAATATACGAGGTACTGATAGGGCAATCAGAAGATCAGCGTTCAAATCATATATAGATTCTCCGTCCACAAAACACTGCAAAGGAAATAATTCCATGTGTAAAGCAAAACGGACATTTGAACATATTTAGTTTTTAGAAATGAGAAATGCTTTTTCCCCTGTGCAAGCAATTGAAAGTGTGTTGTGAGTTTCGGATGTTAAGTCATTTTGAAAAAAAAAAAAGCTCTTCTGTGTCAAAAGGTTCTGGTTTAAACCTGGGCAGTCATCTTTGACGTTGTCCAGTGGGTCATTCCTGGTGAAAACTTTCCCCAATACCCAGACCCTAATCACTTATCAGCCCCCCCTCCCCTCCCCCCCTTTCGGTTTCAGTTTATTGTACTAATCATCATTGGCGATGACAATATTTATCAGGTCCAAACTCATCAAGCTACAACGCAGATGGAAAAGACTATAAACCAATGAGCCACCCACAAGCCAGTGTGCGAGCGCGCATGCTATTGCGTGCGTTGTTGTGAGACAGAGTGTTGGATCATGTGGTGTGTGTGTGTGTGTGTGTGTGTGTGTGTGTGTGTGTGTTTGCGTGCGTACGTGCGTGCGTGTGTGTGTGTGTGTACGAGAGAGCGCGCGCGAGCGCTTGCGTGTGTGTGTGTGTGTGTGCCAATCTCAGAGTATATTGCGAGACAACAGCTGCATGATATCTGTTTACCGCCACCTTCAGTGAAGCCAACTCACGATGAGTAGACCGGTGTTATTTTCGTCATAGGGGGAAAACGAGGCTCAAGTTTCGCAAACAACAAGCGCGTGCTTCATTCCCATTGGTCACGACACCGCATACGTCAGCAGTCCGATAAAGGAAAGGGGCGGGAAGGAGAGGGTGGGTAGGGTGGGAGGTGACATGTGATGTTTTTGCACTTTAAGCTTAAGAAGCGGTTTAGGTGAGAGAGAGAGAGAGAGAGAGAGAGAGAGAGAGAGAGAGATTTCATCTAACCAGGGCAATGAGATAAGCAAATTGAGAGAGAGAGGGAGAGAGAGAGAGGGGGGGGGGGGGAGGAAGGTTTGGGAGGATCCTTCCTTCCCTCCCCTCTACCCATCAATTCTTGAGGATGGAGGTGGGGGTAGCTTGAACGCGTTTTCTTCAATCCCAGCTCCAGTGCAGCTCAGTGCTTTTGTTTTGTTTTGCTTTTTGTGTTTTCATCCGTGTAATCCGTTTTATTGCTGGAAGACAGGTACTTGAACCTATTTCACTCATATGACATTGCCAGCCTCCCAGAAATTCAGAGGAACGATTTATCCAGGTCTATCCACGGGAGAGTTTTGTTTCTGTCTTGTAACCCAAAAAGATGAATTCTTTTGACAAAAAAAAAAAGAAAAAAAAAAAAAAAAAAGAAAAAAAAAAAAAAAAAAAAAAAAAAAAAGAAAATACAAATAAGAAAAAAAATAAGACATACAGTGTTGTATCTCCAATTACGAAAAATAAACATAGACTCGCGGGTCACGCATGTGAATTCATCAAAGAAAAAGGGTCAGTTTCTTCCGTTGCCACTTGAAATTGTAAAGCACGTAAGTGAGGACTGGGAGAAGCAGGCACCAGAAAAGGCCAAGGCAACATGCCGCCGTGGCGAAGTGGTCAGCTTCACGGACTCCCCTGCTGGGTTCGATTCCCATCAGAGTCATATGGGATTTTTCTGATCCGACCGGCTCTCCTGCCTAGTGTCGAGTTTGCTATGGGCTCGGCTGGGAACAATAAGACCACAAAGTCGAGTTACATCCACTTGATGGATGCGTCTCTGACAGTGTTGCTCAAATTTCCTGACCAGCACTGCAGGTGTTTGTATCAATCGGGCCTGGTTGACGCCAGGATTATTATGAAAGCAAGTGTAGAGTGCACCATCCTCATTATCATTGATCAGCAGTGAGAAAAAAGTCTGAAATTCTGTGGCACATGTCCTGCTCCATCAGTTTTGATATCCTCTCCACGACTCTGGCCTTGGTTGATTCCTTCGGGGTCACTGGTATCGGCAAATTCATGAGGGCTGTCGCAGGACGGACGTGATAGCGCCCTCCGGTGGGTGAGTTCACTTACGCCAGCTCCACGAGTAAGTAGATGTTGTCGTCAGTAGGGGGCTTAGTAGGTGGTGTCCTGCGTATGCTGGATCACAACAGGCACTAAGGAACATACAGAAGTGACTCGGCGGCAGTGCAGTGTCTCCTCCGGCGAGCTGCCTCTTGACGACTCGACAGTGACTGCTCCTTGTGGATTGTTCTAGCACGTGCGGCTTTTTTCTGTTTTTCTTTTTTTCTTCTTCTTCTTCTTCTTCTTCTCTTCTCTCTCTCTCAGAGAGAGAGAGAGAGAGAGAGAGAGAGAGAGAGAGAGAGAGAGAGAGACATCCATGCCTATACACCAACAGAGTCGATGTTTTAAGTGCCACCCACATCCCTGAGCACGCGCGCGCGCGCACACACATACACGCACATACACACTCACACACACACACACACACACACACACACACACACACACACACACAGAGAGAGAGAGAGAGAGAGAGAGAGAGAGAGAGAGAGAGAGAGATGTTACTGCGAGTATTTTCTTCTTATGACAAGCTGGCATCTGTTGTGCTCTCACTGGCCCACTGACAAAACAATGACAGACAGCTCCTTCAATGTAATTGGCTATCTGACGGTGGAACTTTCTCTCGTCTCCTGTTCGAACAATTACTAACGCCTTCTTCAGTCACACGGACCTCTGACCCGCCTCCAGGCTCCCAGGAGGCATGAAACAGTGCTCTCTCTCTCTCTCTCTCTCTCTCTCTCTCTCTCTCTCTCTCTCAGCTGTTTACTACATTGTCAACACGCCCACAGTCCTCGATAAGTTTCCTCCTTCAGATCTGGCGTTGGCCAGCACAGGGCGCGCGCGAGTCATACACTTGACGTCATCACACTTCGGGATTAATGGACGTGGGGGAAAGCGGGGATTTTTTCTAGTTTCTAAATTAGACCCCAACGTAATTATTACACCCAGCTGAGTAAAAATAACCTCAAGGGATTTTTCATATGAGCGAGTATAAAGGACGGATAAAAGCCGCGCAGGCAGAGCGGTGGCGGCAGACACAGGGCGGAACGCTAACGGACAAAGACAAAGGGAAGAAAGCGTTCGTTGCGGTCTGAACTGGATGATCATGGCTGACATATACAAGGGAGGTAAGTCTGTGAAGTTTGTGTATGCTAAGTTACCTGGTGTTTACTACTACTACTACTACTACTACAACCATTATCATTGCCGTTGTTTGTTTTTTTTTTTCGCTTCAATAATTTTGTAAAGTTTACTTCATGAGACGTTAGGTGGTGAAGCCACTGGCTGATGAAATTCTTGTCTGCAGTGGATTTCTGCTATAGTTCAAAGCCATGCATGCATGCGCGTGTGCACGAGTGTGTGTGTGTGTGTGTGTGTGTGTGTGTGTGTGTGTGTGTGTGTGTGTGTGTGGGGGGGGGGGGGGGGGGAGGTGGGCGAAGGGAAGAGGTTTATTAGTTGGCTTGCATATGTGAAACAAAACGTTTTCAACAATTTATTCTGCATTATATTTGTAACTGATTTCCATTCAATGCTGTTTAGATGGATAATCAAGACAAACTAATCTTACATCACCTTTAACTTTTGATGACTCTGTCAGGGTCTCGTACACTTAGGAAATGGAATTCACTTGTTTCATAACAGAAACAATTAACTGCGGATATAGCCCCTATAGTCTTTGCAGAATCACATTCGTAATAAAACAAAGCCACTTAATCATGTTTGAAATATATGTTGCCTCTTGCTTAACAAGACGATCGATATGTTCGTTGTATTTTTAATTCAACGACGCGAAAGAATCCGACAAAAGTCAGAGGTTTTTTTTTTTCCTTGAATGCGATGGATTTCTGACGTTTTATCA
Source organism: Conus betulinus (assembly GCA_016801955.1). Taxonomy (NCBI): domain Eukaryota; kingdom Metazoa; phylum Mollusca; class Gastropoda; order Neogastropoda; family Conidae; genus Conus; species Conus betulinus. Next base: position 35,420 of record JADBJO010000463.1, on the reverse strand, counting down.
ATAGCAGAATAATGAAGTAATGCGCGTGTGGGCGCGCGCGCTCCTGTGTGAAATCATCGAGGACGAACAAGGTGTTAAGGCTAAATTGTCCTGGACCTGGAAAGTCAATAAAAGAAGACAAACAAGCAATGGGATGGTGGTGTGTAATATATGATAAATTCTATCAAAGTAGCAATTATATGATAACGAATATCAAAGTAGGCATTAGATAACTCATTTCAAAGTAGGCATTAGATGATAACTGATTTCAAAGTAGGTTTCACGTGAAAAATAATTTCAAACTAATTTCAAAGTGGGCATTAGATGATAACTAGTTTCAAAGTAGGCTTCATATGATGAATAATTTGAAAGTGATATGACGAGTTCCATGACATTTATTATCCGTACCTATTCACAGTAAACGGTACTTGCAGAGCGCTCTGCCAATCCACGTGTCTGTACATACATGGGTACAACAAGGTTTATACTTATTAATGCTATGTGTATGCATATCGCTATCATCGAATACAACTGAATACTGTTCACAGCCAGGCAATGTCAAAGAACTGAATGCATCACACACAGTTATTTCGTTACTTTGAATAGTGTTCACGCCCAGACATGTTAAAGAACTGAATGCATCACACACAGTTATTTCGTTACTTTGAATAGTGTTCACGCCCAGACATGTCAAAGAACTGAATGCATCACACACAGTTATTTCGTTACTTTGAATAGTGTTCACGCCCAGACATGTCAAAGAACTGAATGCATCACACACAGTTATTTCGTTACTTTGAATAGTGTTCACGCCCAGACATGTCAAAGAACTGAATGCATCACACACAGTTATTTCGTTACTTTGAATAGTGTTCACGCCCAGACATGTCAAAGAACTGAATGCATCACACACAGTTATTTCGTTACTTTGAATAGTGTTCACGCCCAGACATGTCAAAGAACTGAATGCATCACACACAGTTATTTCGTTACTTTGAATAGTGTTCACGCCCAGACATGTCAAAGAACTGAATGCATCACACACAGTTATTTCGTTACTTTGAATAGTGTTCACGCCCAGACATGTCAAAGAACTGAATGCATCACACACACAGTTATTTCGTTACTTTGAATAGTGTTCACGCCCAGACATGTCAAAGAACTGAATGCATCACACACAGTTATTTCGTTACTTTGAATAGTGTTCACGCCCAGACATGTCAAAGAACTGAATGCATCACACACAGTTATTTCGTTACTTTGAATAGTGTTCACGCCCAGACATGTTAAAGAACTGAATGCATCACACACAGTTATCTCGTTACTTTGAATAGTGTCACGCCCAGACATGTTAAAGAACTGAATGCATCGCACACACAGTTATTTCGTTACTTTGAATAGTGTTCACACCCAGACATGTCAAAGAACTGAATGCATCGCACACAGTTATTTCGTTACTTTGAATAGTGTTCACACCCAGACATGTCAAAGAACTGAATGCATCACACACAGTTATTTCGTTACTTTGAATAGTGTTCACACCCCAGACATGTTAAAGAACTGAATGCATCACACACAGTTATTTCGTTACTTTGAATATTGTTCACACCCAGACATGTCAAAGAACTGGATGCATCACACACAGTTATTTCGTTACTTTGAATATTGTTCACGCCCAGACATGTCAAAGAACTGGATGCATTACGCATAGTTATTTCGTATTCATGTGTGATTCAAATGCAGAAAACAAAAATGAATTACAATGGTCGTGAGACTCATACTAAATTAATGACGTTCAACGGGTCATTAACTTCATGTGGCCAGCACTGCCCTCTTCACAGCCGAAACACGAAGCAGGCCTTAATTCCGACTTGACTTTATCTGGCTGGAAACAGCACTGACACCGCCTTTGATACATACAGACAACACTGACACCGCCTTTTGACACATAAGACAACACTGACACCGCCTTTGATACATACAGACAACACTGACACACCGCCTTTGATACATACAGACAACACTGACTGACACCGCCTTTGACACATAAGACAAACACTGACACCGCCTTTGACACATAAGACAACACTGACACCGCCTTTGATACATACAGACAACACTAACACCGCCTTTGACACACAAGACAACACTAACACCGCCTTTGATACATACAGACAACACGACACCGCCTTTTGACACATAAGACAACACTAACGCCGCCTTGACACATAAGACAACACTAACACACCGCCTTTGATACATACAGACAACACTGACACCGCCTTTGATACATACAGACAACACTAACACCGCCTTTGATACATGCAGACAACACTGACACCGCCTTTGATACATACAGACAACACTGACACGGCCTTTGATGCGTACAGACTGTCGGCACTTTTCTCTCGTTGAAAAAAATGTACAGTTCTCTTCAACTTTCGATGTTCATCACTCTGCATTTCTGTTTGTCTGTCTGTCTGTCTGTCTGTCTGTCTCTGTCTCTGTCCTTCTTTCGGTCTGTAGAATGTGTTCATTATTCCTTTCCCTCAAGTCAAAAAAAAAAAAAAAAAAAAAAAAAAGGAACAAAAAGCAAACAAAAAAAAAAAAAAGAAAAAAAAAAAAAAAAAAAAAAAGTAAGGTTTCGTTCGTTCGGTCGTCTTCCTCTGTTGTCATATCTTCATCACACTTTGGTCATAGTTGAAGCGACAACTAAAGGAAGCCGTTCAAAATCCCACAACTGAACTTGTTTCAAAATTCTGTATGCATCGGTTATGTGACAGTTTCAATGGCAACGACAGGCTGATGATGATCAGTGAGCCAGCTACTGATTAATACTAACAGAAAGCCTTGTGCTATATGTTAGGTAACAGCCTGTACAAAAAATGATGAATCTCCCCTCCCCCCCCTCCCCCCACCCTTCTGTAAACCCAGTGACGTC
>JADBJO010000463.1:20000-22500 GCA_016801955.1 Conus betulinus | reverse complement strand
CCCCACGCACGCAAGGACATCCACACACACACACACACACACACACCATTTCAATGCAAAAGTTTCTGACAAATGATAGGGTGCTTTTGACACACACACACACACACACACATATATATATATATATATGTTAAAAATAGTATGATAATAATATTTATATATATATATATATATATATATATATATATATATATATATATATATATATATATATATATATATATATATATATATCTGCCTTCGAGAGAGATTGCGATAGTTTCCTCATGCAGCTAGTGAAAGGGTTTTCATATTTATGATATACATTTTCCTATTTACTTCGTCTTAATTTTTTTTTCACCTCTCTCAATTTCAAATCTTTGCCAAATCATTACTGTAATGATGGAAGAATTGTTAACCTGCACTTGTTTTCCCCCACTACTTAATTGTTCAGCATTATATTGTTTGGTCAATCAGTGGGTGATTGCATCTCTTAGGAGATCCAAGGAAAGGTTGTTCTGCACAATTCTTAGCCGCTGACAATGCTTGGGTTATTGAACACCAGAGCTGACCACTCAGACTGTTCCATATCCTTTGATCTCCCTTGCATCCTTAAATGGATCCTCAAGCATAGGCTCAAAGATTGTCCCTTACATTTCATACTGTTTGTGTGTAGTGTTTTTAGTTTTCAACAACTTTTTTTTTCCTCTCCACACTTTCGTTTTGTTTAATTAACTACCTTTCGCTGGCTTCTTTGGGGGTGCTGTTAGATTCTTTTTCGAACCCTTGGCGGTCGGAACACAGAATTATGGACTGTGGTGTGTCTCTATCTGACGCCTAGAGCACAGACACAATCGCAGTCCACTGCGAGCGTGGCATAGCAGTGGACGCCAGGGGAGAGGTGGCAGCTCTCCTTTGAGGGACACTGATGTGAGAGATCAGTGTCGGGCGGCGAAGACAACCTTCCAGCCATGTGGGTGACGGCGGGTCTAGCCTGTGTCGCCGGGGGACGGCTCCTGGAGATGTGGGGCGATTGGCGAAGGAGCGCTGCCTGACTGCGACTACCGTGGCCCAGGATAACGTGCTGTTTTGAGGGGTGGCAGACATGGGGGCACTCCTTACGGGGTTGGGCTGAAAAATTGCCCTCTCGGCCGCAGTCAGCGAGTGCCCGCCAAGTTTTAGGGGCTCGTGCAGCGCTCCAGCGGCTTTCGTCCTGCTTCCTCCTTGAGGCGGCCTCACGCGGCACAGGACCATCGCCACCCGAGCATGAAGAAGGCCGCCCGGTGGTCCTGAAGACAGCCTGATGATGTTTGGGGGACAGCAGGCAACACACACCGACGCCCATCGTCGGTCGACCAACAACTTAAAGTGAACTAACGTTCAAGACCAATTTCACCAAACTTGAACCAGCATTTAAGAGGATAACGACCAGAATTGAGCCAACACGAGCTCTGGGAGACGAATACGACGACCCCCATTGAAACTACCTACCACTGCCAGATGACAGCAGTTGCCACAAATATGTAGACATATGTCTGCAGGAACCTTGTCCTTAAGGGCTACAGGCCGATAGGACGTTAATCTCACCGTCAATCGCAATCGCAATCGCAGGCACAATCAGCCGTGTCTCCCTGATGAGTCCGATTCAGTGGACGAAAGGCCTCGGAGCAGCGATACATATAGATCTGCCTTCGAGAGAGATTGCGATAGTTTCCTCATGCAGCTAGTGAAAGGGTTTTCATATTTATGATATACATTTCCTATTTACTTCGTCTTAATTTTCTTTTTCCTCTCAATTTCAAATCTTTGCCAAATCATTACTGTAATGATGGAAGAATTGTTAACCTGCACTTGTTTTCCCTCACTACTTAATTGTTCAGCATTATATATATATGTATATATTCTTCATGATACTTTGGCATGACGTCAGCACAAAAGAATGTACAAAAAGTCCCCCCCCCCCCCCCCCCCCCCCCCCCCCATAAGACAAATATACATTTACACCCTTTTCAGTCGCTGAACACTTTCAGATCAAGCATTAATTAAATATCAAAAAAAAAGAAAAGAAAAAAAAAAAAAAAAAAAGAAAAAAAGGCAAAGGTTACGTTACTGTACTATCTAATGCATAGAACGAGCGCATGTCGACACAGAAACAACAACTTTTGACCTAGAGGTCTTCTGTGGATTGGACAAAGTAAAGGGGACAAACTGTAATTCATGTCAGTTTTGATCTTCCTCACTTCACTTCCTGGTGGAAGCTGTTAGAACCATGGCAACATTGTGTATGTTTATGGATGGTTTTCTTTTTACACGTATACCTTCCAGTTTGTTGGTGTTCACGGTCCAATATGTAGATACCTACGCTATGCATCACTTTTAATTTTCCAGTACAAGTTTTTTAACAACTCCATGGAAATCAAAGCATAGGATGCAGTATCGGTTAGCATAATCGTGAATTTTGTCTTTCATTGTCCTGAAAGCAGTGAAACGTTACCAACCTCTTCTTCTATTTTTCTTCTTC
>JADBJO010000463.1:7500-15000 GCA_016801955.1 Conus betulinus | reverse complement strand
CAATCTCTGTGCTAACAAATGCTGTCCATCCCAATCTGTGTGTTAACAAATGCTATCCATCCCAATCTGTGTGTTAACAAATGCTGTCCATCCCAATCTCTGTGCTACCAAATGCTGTCCATCCCAATCTCTGTGCTACCAAATGCTGTCCATCCCAATCTCTGTGCTAACAATTGCTATCCATCCCAATCTCTGTGCTAACAAATGCTGTCCATCCCAATCTCCGTGCTAACAAATGCTATCCATCCCAATCTCTGTGCTAACAAATGCTATCCATCCAATCTCTGTGCTAACAAATGCTATCCATCCCATCTGCGTACTTAACAAATGCTATCCATCCCAATCTCTGTGCTAACAAATGCTATCCATCCCAATCTCTGTGCTAACAAATGCTATCCATCCCAATCTGCGTGCTAACAAATGCTGTCCATCCCAATCTGCGTGCTAACAAATGCTCTCCATCCCAATCTGCGTGCTAACAAATGCTGTCCATCCCAATCTGCGTGCTAACAAATGCTATCCATCCCAATCTGCGTGCTAACACAAATGCTATCCATCCCAATCTCTGTGCTAACAAATGCTGTCCATCCCAATCTGCGTGCTAACAAATGCTATCCATCCCAATCTGCGTGCTAACAAATGCTATCCATCCCAATCTCTGTGCTAACAAATGCTGTCCATCCCAATCTGTGTGTTAACAAATGCTATCCATCCCAATCTGTGTGTTAACAAATGCTGTCCATCCCAATCTCTGTGCTAACAAATGCTGTCCATCCCAATCTCTGTGCTACCAAATGCTGTCCATCCCAATCTCTGTGCTAACAAATGCTGTCCATCCCAATCTCTGTGCTAACAAATGCTATCCATCCCAATCTCTGTGTGTTAACAAATGCTGTCCATCCCAATCTGCGTGCTAACAAAATGCTATCCATCCCATCTGCGTGCTAACAAATGCTATCCATCCCAATCTGCGTGCTAACAAATGCTATCCATCCCAATCTGCGTGCTAACAAATGCTATCCATCCCAATCTGCGTGCTAACAAATGCTATCCATCCCAATCTGCGTGCTAACAAATGCTGTCCATCCCAATCTGCGTGCTAACAAATGCTATCCATCCCAATCTGCGTGCTAACAAATGCTATCCATCCCAATCTGCGTGCTAACAAATGCTATCCATCCCAATCTGCGTGCTAACAAATGCTATCCATCCCAATCTGCGTGCTAACAAATGCTATCCATCCCAATCTGCGTGCTAACAAATGCTATCCATCGCAATCTGCGTGCTAACAAATGCTATCCATCCCAATCTGTGTGTTAACAACAAATGCTATCCATCCTAATCTGCGTGCTAACAAATGCTATCCATCCCAATCTGCGTGCTAACAAATGCTATCCATCCCAATCTGCGTGCTAACAAATGCTATCCATCCCAATCTCTGTGCTAACAAATGCTATCCATCCCAATCTGCGTGCTAACAAATGCTATCCATCCCAATCTGCGTGCTAACAAATGCTATCCATCCCAATCTGCGTGCTAACAGATGCTATCCATCCCAATCTGCCTGCTAACAGATGCTATCCATCCCAATCTGTGTGCTAACAAATGCTATCCATCCCAATCTGCGTGCTAACAGATGCTATCCATCCCAATCTGCGTGCTAACAAATGCTATCCATCCCAATCTGTGTGCTAACAGATGCTATCCATCCCAATCTGTGTGCTAACAAATGCTATCCATCCCAACCTGTGTGCTAACAGATGCTATCCATCCCAATCTGTGTGCTAACAAATGCTATCCATCCCAACCTGTGTGCTAACAGATGCTATCATCCCAATCTGTGTGCTAACAAATGCTATCCATCCCAATCTGTGTGTTAACAAATGCTATCCATCCCAATCTGTGCGTTAACAAATGCTATCCATCCTAATCTGTGTGTTAACAAATGCTATCCATCCTAATCTGTGTGTTAACAAATGCTATCCATCCTAATCTGTGCGTTAACAAATGCTATCCATCCTAATCTGTGCGTTAACAAATGCTATCCATCCTAATCTGTGCGTTAACAAATGCTATCCATCCTAATCTGTGTGTTAACAAATGCTATCCATCCTAATCTGTGTGTTAACAAATGCTATCCATCCTAATCTGTGTGTTAACAAATGCTATCTATCCTAATCTGTGTGTTAACAAATGCTATCTATCCTAATCTGTGTGTTAACAAATGCTATATATCCTAATCTGTGTGTTAACAAATGCTATCTATGCTAACCTGTGTGTTAAGACTATCCAGCCTGCTCCACACTGTTGCTCTGGCCGTCTTTGTCGGCGCTGACGAAAGACGATCGCGTTGAGGCGGAGGTGCTGTGGCAGTGTGTCTGACAGCGGCTGAGCTGCCTGATGCGGGCACGGAAGACTGCCCAAAGTCAGGCACAACTCGTCTACAGGCACCAGATGAAGTCCCTGGACTTCACGATGCTCGCGTTTCCTATGGACCTCCGCCATCCTGCAGTGCTCGTGAGAGGCTGCTCCTCTCCAGATGCAACTTCATCACTCGAGGAGTCTAGCTGTTCTACACAAGGCAGTACTGAACACAGGATAAACAGACTCTCTGTTCTTGGTGTTCCCTCCTCCACGAGGGACAGCACTGGACACAAGATCAAGACTGTCCGCTCCCCTTGTCACCTGCTCTAGTCAAACCAGTACTGAACGTCTGATGAAGACTGGCCATTCTTCCTATCTCCTCCACACAGGCAAGTGCTGTACAGACAACTGTCCGGTCTCCACGTTATCTCTTCTACACCTGCCAGTACTGAACACACGTCCAAGACTGTCCATTCTCCTCGTTCTCTTCTCTGCAAAGTCCAGTCCTGGCCCCACACAGCGAAAACTGTCGTTTCTTCTTGTTTACATTGTCCACACAGGTCAGTGCTGAAAAACCCAGAAAAACACCGCGAATTCTTCTGGCCTTCTGCTCAAGACAGCTCGGTACTGAACATAAGACGAGGACTGTCCATTGAAAAAAATTATTCTCTTTTCCAGAAAGGCTAGCACTGAACACAAGACGAAGACTCCATTTTTGTTTATTCTCTGTTCAAAACAGACCAACACTGAACAGACGAAGACTGTCCATTTCTATTATTCTCTCTTCAAAACAGGCCAACACTGAGCAGACGAAGACTGTCCATTTCTGTTATTCTCTCTTCAAAACAGACTAACGTTGAACAGATGAAAACTGTCCATTCTTTAATTATTATTTCCTTTCGAACAGGCCAGCACAGAACACAAGAAGAAGACTGTCCATTTCTAATTTTTTTTTTTTATTATTCTTTCTTCCAAACAATCCAGCACTGAACACAAGACGAAGACTGTCCATTTTTGTCATTCTCTCTCTCAAACCAGGCCAACATTGAACAGACGAAAGACTGTCCATTTGTTTAATCATCTCTGTTCCAAACAGTCCAGCACTGAACACAAGACAAAGACTCTCTCAGGCCGGTATTTTGACACCAGTGTTTCTCCCTGTTCAGATGCTCTGCAGTGTTACGAGCGTGATTGCACTTACATTCTGTCCTTACATTATACATAAGTCTTTCTCATGTTTCCCTACGTGCCCATCCAGAGAGAGAGAGAGAGAGAGAGAGAGAGAGGGAGGGAGGGAGGGAGAGTAGAAAGGGAAGGGTTGTGGTGGGGGAGAAAGACAGTGAGCTCGGGAGTAAGCAGTTTGATGGAGTAGGTCACGTGTTCAAACGGTGTATTCAAAATGTGACCACAGAAGAGTTTGCAAATGGACGTTTATGATTTTAATCAAATAATCAAATTCTTGTAATACGAAACATTTCTGTAAAAGTTTAAGGTTTCTTGAAATATTTCAGTGTATCCTTATCATGTAGACTCGCTGGAAGTGAGTTCCACAGTAAGCTAGACTTGTTTTCCTTTAATCAATGCGTGGGTTGGGGAGACGGAATTTCTGCGAGCTAGAACAGCCATTTAGTCTTGTGAACAAGAAAAAAAGAGCACTAAAGATCCTGTCATTTGTGATTGGTTCATGCTGCTGCGCTGGAAAGCCGTGAGCCACACATTCGTGACAGCTGCTGTGTGGCCGGAACGAACGATGAGGTCAGAATCCAGCTTGGAATGGGTGATACATCAACATCACACTGGAAAACACACACACACACACACACACACACACACACACACACACACTCTCTCTCTCTCTCTCTCTCTCTCTCTCTCTCTCTCTCTCTCTCTCTCTCGTCTGTCTCCTGTCTCTCTGTCACCCTCTCTCTCTCTCTCTCTCTCTGTCTCTCTGTCTGCCTGTCTCTCTCTCCCGACTACGACCACTACTACTACTCCTACTACAACAACGTTTGTTGCTACTGCTGCTGTTTCCCGTGCTACCACCGTTAAAGGCAGAATGTGCTCACCAGATTTGTTTCATTGGACACAGGCAGCTCCTGCGCACCACCTTCAACATTGTTCACTTCGTACTGACCGCATTTGCAGCGAAACTGTAAAAGAAAGAAAAAAAAAAAAAGAAATACTCCATAATGCTTCTTGTCTTGTGTCAGTTGCATGCTGTCGTCATTTAAAGAGCAGAGATAAAGGAAGCTTCTAAATACATGAGTAAAAACTTACATACTTACATGTTTTTACATACCTTGATACACAAATATATACGTAATGTACACACACATACATAACAAGAAGTGCAAACTGTTGGTGTAATTTCCAGCAATCAGTAAGCCACAGAAAATGTCAAAAATCTCTGTCATCTTTCTATCTATCTTTCTATCTCTCTATCGCTCTATCTATCTATCTATCTATCTACCTCTGTCTGTCTGTCTGTCTGTCTGTCTATCTATCTATCTATCTACTAATGGCGCCTACTCTCTAAATACCCTACGCGCGTCCATACCTCTCAGCACACACACACACACACACACACACACACACACACACACACACACACACACACTTACAAGCATAAGAAACAAGTCTTCGAGTCAGTGGAAGGTGTGAAGCCTGGGGATTTGATTTGAAGGAAAAGAGAGAGAGAGAGAGAGAGAGAGAGAGAGAGAGAGAGAGAGAGAGAGAGAGAGAGAGAGAGAGAGAGAGAGAGATTCTAGGGGACAAAAGGAAGAAAAAAAAGGCAATGACTGAATCGGTAAAAGCACAGTCAGGAAAGATGAGCTGCGTGCGGGAAGGGAGAAAACTGGAGAGTAAGGAAATCTGGGCCCCGCAGGGGGGCGGGTTGAAGACAGAAGGAACGCTCCCCAAATGTCTTGGAAAAGACACCAGGGATCTGGCGGAGATGAGTTGCAAAAGACAGCAAGGGCTGGGAGAGGAGGTAGGGTGGGGTGGGGTGGGGTGGGGATGGGGCACAGAGCTGAGGAAGACGAGAGAGACAGGAGGGAGCGTGACCATTCAGAGACTGAAACAGTTCACGATTCATTCGTGACTGAACAGGGAGCCAGCGACACGGGAGGCGGGGAGAGGGGGGGGGGGGGGGGGGGGGGGGGCGATAAGAGGTGTGGGGGGAGGAGAGAGGTGGGGCGTTGAGGGGGGGGGGGGGGGAGATTTCCACCCTGGCCCTACAGGTGTCAGGCTAATGTGACGGACCAACCGTCTGCATATCCTTGATTTGGGCACGGACGTTAAACCCAACTCAAACATGACAACTCTGTGAAAATATTGCATGTTCACGATGTATCATGTCTATTGGAGGGCCTCTGGGTAGACAACATTTCTGGTCTCCCTGTTTGGCGCGCAAGTATTGTCAGTGTTTCTGCGCTTCCAGTTCGTGGTGTTGCAACGTAGAACATTGCATGTGTAAAACATGGAACGGTCAGGTCTGCCCCAGGGATGAGAATGTCTGACCCTGGCTCTTGTTGATTGTCAGAGCGAAAGCTGGTTTCATGGGAAACTGAAGCCGTCGGAACTGGAATGGCAGGGGTGAGTCCGTGGGTTCCAGAGGAATTCTGGGGAGCAGCACCGGTTCCCTTTGTAGGGCCACATGATATTTTCGCTTCTACAACGTTCCTGTGCAGTCTGGTGATGACACATCGGGTGCCATTGGTCACCTTTGGCGGGTCCAGTGAGCGGAGAATGATGATGGGGATTCCAGATTTCAGCAACAGTTCATGCAGTAGAAGTCAAGAAATCTCAATGGAGTTCAGAAGTTCTTGCGGATAGCACTGCCTCATCATCATTCTTGGCCGTTTCAACAGATCTGTACAGAGTTTCCTCTCCAGGGAAGTCAGCTACGATTTTTCTGTTCAGCCTGTTGACAGTCTCGTTCATGGAGGAGATTATGGCCCTTTCCGCTAACCAGTCTGAGTCTGCACAGAGAGCATGAAGATCCGGGTAGACTGCTTCTATCAGATCCTCCTGACTATCTGAAAACTTGCATAGTGCTGGTGGGACCGATATAGTATCTGCAAACTCTGATGGCTCAATGGCACCATTGCCAACGTAAAGCAGAAGTTTGGCGAAGCTTGCTGTCTGGGGATTTCCAGACAGGTGGACTCTGATGTTGTGGTGGTTAGATGTTTAGCAACCATGCTCCGCCACAGGTAGGACTTCTTCAGACAGGCGTTGACAATGTTGGCTCTGGTGCCATTGAAGACGACAGGGAGGATCTTCCTGAAGTCCCCACAGAACTGCGTTGGGATGCCTCCCATTGGCCTGTGCACTTAGGTGATGTCCTGCAGCGTAGAGTCCATGGCCTCGTAGACAGCTTTATGGGTCATGGGAGCTTCATCAGTTATGACGGCTGCAGCCTCTTTGATGACTTTTGGCCAACGTTGACCCACGCTTGACAGAGCAGGTTGGCGTTTCTTGCTTCTCTGCATTCAGGGGGACCTTGAAAGTGCTATGAGCTGTCCGCCCACCCGGCAAAAGAGTAGCGGCATTGCCACTGGGAGCTCTGGCTAGCACTATTTTGCCTGTGGAGCGGATCCTGTTCAGGATAAGATTCAGGATGGTCTTTCTGTCAGCTGTCAGCTTCTTCAGCAGGTCATCAGCTGCAGTCCGGAGTGCAGCAGTGCCGTAATTGGTCTCGCAGTAGTATTCTCGAGACGCCGTTTTTGTTGTTGTGTGACTCTTGGCATCCCATACTCCTCTGTAGACTTGCCTCCAAGAAGGAAGAGTTTGTTCTGAATCACAGTAAGTGATTCAGAACAAACTCTTCCTTCTTGGTTGTAGATGGCATCTGTGTACTGCACATCATCATAGACATCTCTTCGGCCTTGGAAGAGGTCATCTTCAGCAAGATGATCTCTGAAGAGGTTCTACAGGTTGCCTGGGTTACTGGGGTTGCAAGCCACCAGGATGATACAGAAGAAGTCACGCAGCAGTCGGGGTCTCTGAGAGACGGAGGCTTCCTCCAGGGCAAGTTGTAGATGGCGGTCATCTTCTAGGAGTCCAAGAGCATTGCAAGCATCTCGAAAAATGCTGTGGACATAGCCGTTCACAGTCTTCAGCTCCTCGTACGAA
>JADBJO010000462.1:690000-691664 GCA_016801955.1 Conus betulinus | reverse complement strand
TTATTTATACCTGAAATGTTATTTTGACCCTGTATGGGTTCATAAAAATGTTAGTGAATTACCATGATCACAATGAACTACATCAAAACTCATTCATTATGCTTCAACATACATAGTGTGCATTCAGCCTCATCAGTGTATCCTCCATGCCCCTCTCCCCCCCTCCTTCCGCACCTTAATCTGGTTCTGGAACTCCTTTCATTGATTGGTGCTTGTAAATCAATTTTTTTTCTGCTTTTGTTATGGTTTTGTTTTTCTTATCCCCCACTGCGAGCTGATGGAACATGATCCGATGCTTGTCCTGATAAATGTTAGTATTTGATTCAAAACATTAAGACTTGTTTTCTGTGTAATGTTAAAAAAATGTTTTGTTTGTCACTGTTTATTATGTACTGATGTCTCCTTGTTTGTTCGATGTGCTCTGCGTTGTCATTTCATCCAGACAAATTGGTACCGTAAGCATTAGTTGTTAGGAGTTATGAGCCTGTAATGATTTCATTATGGGAGCAGGAGTTACTCTACTTAGTTGTTAAGTACTGTAAAAACTGGGGGAGGGGGGGGATTATTGGGGAAGAGGGGAAGTGTGTGTGTGTGTGTGTGTGTGTGTGTGCATTGTTAAATCCCTGTCTTTTTCACTCTTTTTTTCTCCAGCTTCACAGGGCCTATCCACTGGAACTTGAACCTGAGGCCCCCCCAGACAGCATTGAAGTGACGTTACTGGATGCCAAAGGTCAGAAGATGCCTCCCATAAGCTTGACAATCGATAAACAAAGAAAAGCCTTTCAACTGGGGGAGTACCACTCGGAAATCATTCCTTTCATCGACCTGCGTTGCATGTCCACCAACTGCAAGGAACTATGCAGAGACCACGTGGCTGACCACCGCTTCATCATCATGTTGTCCATACGTTTCTGGGAGGATATGGACCCTCCCGAAGACTTTGAGATCCGCAACCTTTTTGTACAGCCAGAGTCGGCTGAAAATGCCTTAGCCATCATGAACTTCCTTCGGTACCATGTGTTCCAGTATCTGAAGTAAGAATTGTTGTCATGTGTTTGTCTGTTTCTCTATACATTATTTATTTTTTTAAATGACAAATTTTGGGGATGGAGGAAGGAAAGAGTGAGCTGGCTCCAGCTGATTTGAAATGATGTCTCTGATTTATTGGTAGTGATGTGGATTATAGTGAAAGTAGTGAGTATATGCATGTTTCTTGTAGTGTGTGTACATGCATGTGTATGTGTGTGTGTGTGTGTGTGTGTGTGTATGTGCATGCCTCTGTGTGTGTGTATGTGTGCGTGCGTGTGCGTGCATGTGTGTGTGTGTGTGTGTGTGTGGTGTGTGTGTGTGTGTACTTTCCCAACCTATGAAATGGGTTTACCAACAGGTCAAACACCCAGACAGTGGACCTTTTTTTGTGAAAGTCTCCATTTCATTAGTTAGTGTCAGAAAAATTCCGTTTTTTGATATGTTTGGAAAGAAGTCTAGAAAGCCATTGTAGCACATTCTTAGTTTCTGTTAAATGATTGGATGTAGTCTCAAATACCTTAGTTGCATTCTGTCCATAAATTGAAACATTCTTGAAAATGCAGTTGAAAACCCAGTTGGGAGGATGCATATGTTTGTAGTGTGTGTGGGTATATCTGCGCATGTGCATGTGTGTG